>BLSH010419315.1:71839-79339 GCA_018402905.1 Glandirana rugosa
GAAGTTAACCACATTCAAGAACACACCTCGCATCTCCAACCCCATCCCAAAATTATTTCGAAACTTCGACCACCATCGCGGTTACCAGGAACTTTGGATGGAGGCTTCGGACGCTGGTCCTCAGACCCACCTCTGCGACTACACCAAATGTTACGAATGGGATCTTTAAGACCACTCACCGACCTACTGGAAGTCAACCTTACAACATACATGGACCATTGGCGCTACCACCAGCTTCAAAGCTTTATTAAAACCCTACCCCAACCTCTACGCTCCACACAAGAACTTACACCAATTGAAGCTTTATTCAATCACAAAGACCCTCCTAATCATTGTGTCTCGCAAGCATACAAAGCCCTGCATGAAACGCAAAACCACCAACCTCCGACCTTTTTGAACAAATGGGAGAAGGACCTACAGTCTCAAGTGACCGATTCTCAAAAGAAAAAAATTTTAAAGCTTGCGCATATCTCCTCTATCTCTTCTCATACAGCGGAAGTGAACTATAAGCTACTCACCAGATGGCATTACACCCCGAGTAAATTACACTCCATGTTCCCTACCAGTTCCCCATTATGCTGGAGGGGCTGCGGGGGCATGGCCACCCACGCACACATCTGGTGGAATTGCCCGAGGATTAGGCCCTTTTGGTCAAAGGTCCTGGAAATTACAAACTTGATCTCTGACTCCTCTGTCGCTGATGATCCATGGGAGGTTCTTTTTCACTGCACAAGGGTACCAACTATGATATACAAAAAAACCATCACCCCGCATCTACTCAATGCAGCAAAGGCACTAATCCCAACATTGTGGGGCCAACAAACCACACCTTCTGTAAAATCATGGCTGCAAAAAGTGGGGGATATTCACCTCATGGAGGAACTGACTTACTCCGCCAGGGGTGAAGATCAAAAACACTTCGTAACATGGTACAAGTGGAGTGAATTCACCACATCCGTCAAATACGAATCCATTGTGCAGTCCTCTCCAACGGACCTCCCATTTTTCACTCAGTGATGGACTGGAATATAGAACATAATTTATAAGTATAAATGAAGCCCTCTCTATATATACGCGGTTTTGAAGACGGAGACATACATGTTATCCGACCCTCTCTGCCCTAGGTTGGAAGCGTTATGTGATGCTTACCTATAGAAACATTGCCTCACCTCGCCGGCTCCCCTTACCCCTCTCTCCTCTTTCCTTCCTCTACTTATTTCTGTTCTACCCCACTTACTCCCCCCTTTTTCTCTTCTTACCCTCTCATCCCTTTCTGATAAAAACGCATTTCAAGGATCCATTGTGTTACACTTTCTTTCTATTTATGTAACTACTCTACTCTAGAACGACATGAGAGTTATATATGCCTTATGTATGCATTGTTGTTCTTTGGAATCCTCTTTACTCAATAAAAACAAATTAAACAAAAAAAAAAACAAGCTAAAAAGATGCTTTTAGCAACGCATAGCAAGCGCAATGCCTTGGTGTGAAAGCATCCATTGAGATGCATGGGGAACGTTTTTTGTGCACTTTTTATTTGCTAATTTTAGAGCAAAAACGCATGAAAAACGCCTTGGTGTGAAAGGGGTCTAAGAGGTTGATTTACTAAAGCTGGAGAGCGCAAAAAAACTGGTGCAGCTGTACCATGCACTTCTAACCTCAGCTTGTTGTTCAATCTAGTTTTCACAATAAAACCTTGAAGCTGATTGGTTTCTGTGTCGATCTGCCCCATATTTTGCACTTTCAAGCTTTAGTAAATCAACCCTTTGGTGTTTACAAGTTAAAATCTGATTTTTTATTTTTTTTTGCTATAAAATTACTTAGAACCCCCAAACATTATATCGTGTTTTTTTCTAACACCCTAGAGCAGGGATATGCAATTAGCGGACCTCCAGATGTTGCAGAACTACAAGTCCCAGGAGGCATAGCAAGACTCTGACAGCCACAAGCATGACACCCAGAGGCAGAAGCATAATGGGGCTTGTAGTTTTGCAACAGCTGGAGGTCTGCTAATTGCATATCCCTGCCCTAGAGAATAAAATGTTGGCCATTGCAATACTTTTTGTCGCACCGTATTTGCACGATTTTTTTGGCAAAATTTCACTTTTTTTAATTAAAAAAAAAAGACAACAGTAAAGTTACCCCAATTTTTTTTTCCATATTGTGACAATGTTACGCCGAGTAAATTGATACCCAACATGTCATGCTTCAAAATTGCACCCGCTCGTGGAATGGCCACAAACTTTTGCACTTAAAAATCTCCATTGGCGACATTTAAAAGTTCCTACAGGTTACCAGTTTTGAGTTACAGAGGAGGTCTTGAGCTAAACGTATTGCTCTCGCTCTAACGATCGCGGTCATACCTCACATGTGTGGCTTGAACACCGTTTTCATATGCGGGCGGGCCTTTAAGAGCCTTTAAGAACTTGTGACGTCGCTTCCGCCCTGCAATGCTCAGGAGCCGAGTGGGCGGCATCTTCCGCTCACTCAGCATCCAGGCACTGGGGGGAGCAGACCGATCATCTCCGCTGCTACCGGCGGGTCTGGTAAGTGGCGGAGATGACGGGAAAACTGCGGGGGGGCACCTCTCCCGCCCTAGATAAAAGTGATCTTGCGGCGAATCTGCGGCTGAGATGACTTTTATCTTACAGAGAATTGCCGGCTGAAAAAAAAAATACCGGGGTTATGGTAGCCATCGGCTACCATAGCAAGGGTATACAATGGCAAAGTGACCGCCGCCAGGTGACGGCGTTGGTCCGGTAGTGGTTAAGAGAATAAAGAACTGTATGCGCCTATATAAGGGACATACAAACCACCTCCAATTCCAGTTGACACCTTGTGAAGGGAACCGCGTCGGGCGGAGTAAGCTGGGACATCATCGCGCACGGACCGCACTGCAGGCGGCCGTGCCACCGCGATACTCTGTGCTATTACCTAAGATAATAGTTTGTATGTGCAATCTTTTTAAATACATTCATGGTTTTAAATGATAATTGTCAGGTACCGGTTGGAGGCCAAGGTGCTGAGAGGGCTCCCATTGCAGGTAAGTGCAACACACCCCTGGAGATGGTGCGGGGAAGTGTAGTGCCCAAAGAAGCACGGTTTGCCAGATGCTGTAGTCAGAAGAGCTAATCACCAGGAGATTGCTGTAGCAGGCTGGAATGTCAAGGCTGGGCTCTCAGCCCTCCCTTCTCATCTCTCAGGTTGCTCAGCGGTCAGGTAATTGCCCGCACTCATCGTTCCACTGTGGCTCACATGGTGCTCATTTCCTGCTGGTCACTCCAGCCTACAGCCAGCCCCTTCTGGATATTTAAACTGCCTGGTTCATTTTTGCTGTGCCTTCGCCTTGGTCAAACATATCTGGAGACTCTGCTGTGTTCCTGTTGAAGACTTGCTTGGCTGACATCCCTTCTGGTTCCTGATCCTGTCTGTTGCCTCCAATTATACTGATCTCTGTCTTCCTGATTTACTGGCTTTTTCTGACTACCCGCTTTGGCTACCGTACCCTGGCTATGTTTTGACTATATTTACTATTTTTTACCATTAAAAGGTGTGATTGTAAATGCTTTTTCTGTCTCCGTCTGATTCACGGTTCCTGACATGGAAGCGCTCGAGGAGCAGGTGTGCTGAGGTGATTGATAGAGAGGAAACCAAGAGCCAAAGGTGGATCAGTCAGGCAGCAGAACTGGAACAAGCCAGGGTCATACACAGGAGACAGGAGAAGTCGTAAGCCAAGCCAAGGTCAAACACTGGGAAGCAAGCAGGAGCACAGTCAGAAGTACAAGCCAGAGGTCAAACCAGGATATCAGGAAGCAGGTCAAGGCAAGTCAGGTCGGTAACCGGAAGTCCAAGAATGAGGAATACAGAAGCAAAGGGAACACAGGGAAGCTGACGATAATCCAGCAATTCGGAGGACTCAGCAGCAGGTTTATATAGGCCGTGGGTACCAGCATCTGTCAGGTTGTGCGCGCGCCAAGGCGCATGCGCGCACAACGGTTCGCAATGTCAGTGTGCACAGAAGTTCGCAAGATGTGTCCATAATGAGTGCTGGTAACATTGCCAGTTCTTTGACCATTTCCCTCAGTCCCCCTGTGATGATCTGGAGTCCCAGAAAGGCGATAACAAGATTGATGCTGCCTAAGCTGTGATCAGCATATATGCTCATTGATAGAGTTGAGCGAACTTTGGGGTGTCCGGGACACCCCAAAAAAAAAGTCCGGGTTCGGGTCCGGGGTTCTGGTAATTTTAATGAAAGTTCTGAAAATTGCTGTAAAAAAGTCCAGGAAGGTCCTAGAGGTCTGCAAAAGGAAGGAAAATGGGGGTAAGGGTGGGACAAGTGCCCTACAAAGAAATGGGGACAGGAAAATAACTTTAAATATTTAAAAAAAAATAAAAACATAAAAAGAGCAAAAATGGAGGTGAATGTGGACCATCTTCAAACTGGGTCTGAAAAGTATTAATTAACATTAGAGGCCATATAACTGTTCTAAAATCATCTTTAAACTGTGTCAAAAAAGTATAAATAAGCCGGGAGAACCCATATCACTGTTCTGCAAACATCTGGAAGCTGTGTGTCCCACCTTTACCCCCATTTCCTTCCTTTTGCAGACCTCTAGGACTTTCCAGGACTATTTTACAGCCATTTTTGTGCCTAAAAGTTCGGGTCCCCATTGATTTCAATGGGGTTCGGGGTCCGGGACAAAGTTCGGGTTCTGTCCGGACCCGAACCCGGACTTTGTCCCGAAGTTCGGCCGAACCAGCAGACTTCTAGAAGTTCACTCAACTCTACTCATTGACCTTTTGGGTTTGTGCACGGTGGCGATGCATGATATACTGAGACTTTATTCACATTCACAACACAATTCCTACTAAATGTAAAAGATAATGATACAGGCTCCTGATGTCTCACTTTTGAGACTGAGCAAGGGACTGAGTAATTAGACTCCCCAATTTCTTTCTCTACAGCCTCAGCTGCCCAGATGAATGAATAGGAAGAACTCAGAGGCTCCTGTTCATTCACAAACTGAAGCATAACAAACACTGTTTACTATGTTTCAGTGATGAATGGGCAAAGGAGCAATGGGTATCGATCACTCACTGTGTTCATTCAGGAAAGGAAGGGGCCAGTATATAGCACATATTTACTACCCCCCCAACCCCCTGCTCTCCATCCATAAACCATTTCCCCTGTGTGCCCGCAGCAGTTGGCAGGAGAGGAGGGAAGCCGGTGGCAGTGTGGGGACAGGGCACACAAGGGGGCAGAGGATAATCAGAGTGGAGGCACAGATACTGGTCCCCGAGGAAAGAAGAGCAGGAGGAGCCAACAGCACTGCAGGGGGAGCCACAAGAGGAGGCAGTACAGCCGGCCCTGCCACCCCCCCCCCCCCCCCATTGAACGAATGGGGCTCAGGCCTGGTACAGGAGGGCCAGCTTTACTGCCCTATAGCGGCCCTGCATACATACATAATGTGTGTTAAAACAGCTGTTTATAGTCCCCATTGGAAGCCAGTGTGACAACACATAAGAACAATTGGCAGAGCATCGCCACCCTATAACAGGAAGTGCCTGAACAATGTCCTTCATGGCAGGATCATGGGGGTTTATTTTCATGTTTGTGGTAGCTACCATCATCTTGGCAAAGAGAAATATCACTCAAGCAGCTGGCAGAGCAGAGAGTGAAGAGGGCGTTTGCTAATTGCTCATTGACTTCCGCATTAGCGTCCAGAATTATTATTATTATACAGGATTTATATGGCGCCAACAGTTTGCACAGCGCTTTACAAAATGAAGGCAGACAGTACAGTTACATCACAATTTGGTACAAGAGGAATCAGAGGGGCCTGCTCGTTAGAGCTTACAATCTAAGAATTAAACTTAAATTAAGTGATGAACGCTGCTCATCTCTGGCACTAGGGAAACTCTGCTGAGGACTGATTTTGTCTTCCACACTGGGCATTTGGTGGCCATTTTGGGTTAGCCTGTTTCTGACTGGGCACAGAGCTCTCAAGAGAGCTGGGCAGCCATATTGGACCTATAAAGGCTATATTTTGCCCCTGGTGGTGACCACGCCCTGTGGTGTGGGTGTGGGTGTGTGGGGGGTGGGGGGGTGAGATATAGACAGAGATCTGCTGGCTAGGAGAGGTAAGATTTGTGCAGTTACCCCTGGATACTTCTTGGAGTTTTGGGAAGGACCCTTTTGTGCAGCCGGTATTTGTATTGGCGCACCCTGGTGCCCCATATATATCATCAGTGCAGCACAATATCGTTTGCCCCATTGTAGCCTATGCCTACCATGGCAATTTTTACATTTTTTTTTTGGCACACATGTTAAAATCTTCTATTTGTTTGCAAGATATTATTGTAAACTCCCCAAAAAGTATATATTTTCTGACAGCGGAGGCCCTGGAGAATAAAAGGGTTGTAGTTGCAATTTTTTTATGCTACACAATATTTGTACAGCTGTTTATCAAATGCATATTTTCAGGATAAAACATACTAAAATACATTTTTAGTGTAAGAACACACAATATTATACCCAATTTTTTTTCAATAAATATTAAAATTGGGATTGCATCGAGTAAATGGATACCAAACATGTCAAGCCTTTAAAATTGTACATCTGTGAAATCGCAAGAAACGACGGTACCCAAATTTCCCCATAGGCAAAGCTTTAATATCCTTTACAGCAGTGTTTCCCAACCCAGTCCTCAAGGCACACCAACAGGTCATGTTTTCAGGATTTCCCTCAGATGAAACAGCTGTGGTAATTACTAAGGCAGTGAAACTGATCAAATCACCTGTGCAAAATAATGGAAATCCTGAAAACATGACCTGTTGGTGTGCCTTGAGGACTGGGTTGGGAAACACTGCTTTACAGGTTATCAGTTAAGTTCAGGCTTGGTCCACACTGCTGCGACCGCAAAGCCGTGTGACTTTACATTGCAATCTGATGGGACTTCAAAACAACTTCAATTAAACTTTCATGCGACTTTGGCAAATCATAGCAATACAGTGTGTGGCACATAGTGTTAAACTTACAAAACCCTCTGAAGCCGTAGCGATAATTCAAAAAGATAAGTTAAAAAAAAAAACTTCCTTGCGATTTTTATTGCAGCCTGTGACACGCATGTCGCAAGGAAGATGCAGAAAAGTTGTGCAGGAACTTTTTTTTTTTGTCGCAGCAACTTGAGTTGCAGCTAGGGTTGCCACCTTTTCTTCAAGTCAAACCCGAACACTTTAGCGGTGCATGGCTATTTTTTTTGTAGTATAAACTATACATATATTTTGCTATTAAATAACATTTCTAATCATATGAAGTTAATCACAAGCATCCCCCTTTACATCAAAGTCCACAGAGTTTCCCTTTTACATCTGAATTTTCAGAGTTCCCTTTCACTGTAAGGGGGGACTCTGCAGACTCTGATGTAAGGGAGAACTCTGGGGGACTCTAACATAAGTGGTGCTCTGGGGACCCTGATTTAAGGGGGAACACTGAGAACT
>BLSH010419315.1:84339-90234 GCA_018402905.1 Glandirana rugosa
TCCATCCGCAGCCTCTGGTCATCTCTTGTAGTCCATCCGCAGTCTCAGATTATCTCTTGTAGTCCATCCGCAGCCTCTGGTTATCTCTTGTAGTCCATCCGCAGTCTCAGATTATCTCTTGTAGTCCATCCACAGCCTCTGGTTATCTCTTGTAGTCCATTCGCAGTCTCTGATTATCTTCTGTAGTCCATCCGCAGCCTCTGGTCATCTCTTGTAGTCCATCCGCAGTCTCTGATTATCTCTTGTAGTCCCTCCGCAGTCTCTGATCATCTCTTGTAGTCCCTCCGCAGTCTCTGATTATCTCTTGTAGTCCATCCACAGTCTCTGATTATCTCTTGTAGTCCATCCGCAGTCTCAGATTATCTCTTGTAGTCCCTCCGCAGTCTCTGATTATCTCTTGTAGTCCCTCCGCAGTCTCTGATTATCTCCTGTAGTCCATCCGCAGTCTCTGATTATCTCTTGTAGTCCATCCCCAGCCTCTGGTTATCTCTTGTAGTCCATTCGCAGTCTCTGATTATCTTCTGTAGTCCATCCGCAGTCTCTGATTATCTCTTGTAGTCCCTCCGCAGTCTCTGATCATCTCTTGTAGTCCCTCCGCAGTCTCTGATTATCTCTTGTAGTCCCTCCGCAGTCTCTGATTATCTCTTGTAGTCCCTCCGCAGTCTCTGATTATCTCTTGTAGTCCCTCCGCAGTCTCTGATTATCTCTTGTAGTCCATCCGCAGTCTCTGATTATCTCTTGTAATCCATCCACAGTCTCTGATTATCTCTTGTAATCCATCCGCAGTCTCTTACCAACTGCCCTTAAGCCCCTTTCATTATCATGTTTAGCCACACCCCCTTTTTTTGTGGCGCACTGCGCGCGCCACAGGTCAGGGTCTCCCTGTCGCACCCCTCATTCTCAAGTTCAAAGGTGTGTTTAGTATGTATGGACTCTGCACAGTACCAATTCTCTTGCCTGGTGTAACACTTATAAATGCTGGGATAACAAAAAATCAGTGAGTATGCTCCTCTTTGCACCTTCCCAGGAAGATTGGCTATTACAGTGCACCATCCTGTGATAGGCAGTCCAATGGCTGAGAGCACTGACCGCTGTGTTCTGGTGGGGTGGATTGTACAGTCATCTGTCAGTTTTTTTTTTGTTCAGCTCGCTGGGCTGAATAAAAAATAATCTGACAGTGTGTGCCAGGCCTTAGACTGGGCAATAGCCAACCTCACCGGGCAACGTTCTTAAAAGCTGGAAGAAGGCACAACTGAAATCTGGCTCAATTTTGAAGAGGATCTGAGAAAATAGAATTAACACATTGGTTTTCCTTTTCCAGTCTTTATGAATTTGATTTATTTAAAAAGCCTTTTACTTAGTACCTGCTGCTGAGCCCCCCCCCCAGAACGAAAAATTATCTACGGCCCTGTAGAGAATAGCAGGATCCGGGCTGCTCTGTGAAAATCCACTGCAACAGAGCAGGTAAGTATAACATGATTGTTATTTGAAAAAAACTGATTCTGCACTCTTCAGTTTTAGTAAACCAACTCCGGTATATTTTACATTCTTTATCTGCCCTTCTATTATGTCCTCACTCAAAGACTCCAGAACACTGGGGACAGTGGGGCGCTATTGCAACACCTGGAACACTGGGGCACCATGAAACACCTGCAACATTGGGGCTCAATGGAACACTGAGGCACCATGGAACACCTAAAACACTGGGGTACCATGGAAAACCTGGAACCTAGGGGCACATGGAACTCCTGGAACATTGGGGCACAATGGAACACCTAAAAACAATGGAGTGCCATAGAACACCTGGGATATAGGGGCACCATGGAACAACTGGAACATTAGGGCACCAGGAAATACCTGGAACACCGGGGTACCATAGAACACCTGGGGCAATGGAGAACCATGGCACAACCTGGAACATTGGGGTGCCATGCAACACCTGGAAGCAGTGGAGCACTATGGAACACCTAGAACACTGGAGCACCATGGAACAACTGCAATATTGGAGCTCAATGGAACACTGAGGCACCATGGAACACCTGGAACATTAGAGCACCAGGGCACAGTGGAACACCTGAAACATTGGGGCACCAGGGAACACCTAGAACATTGAGGCACCATGGAACACTGAGGCACCATGGGACACCTGGAACATTGTGGCACCATGGAACACCTGAGACACTGGGGTGCCATGGAACACCTTGAACATTGGAGCACCATGGGACACCTGGAACATTTGGGCACCATGGAACACCAGGGACATCAGGGCACCATGGAACACCTAGAACATTGGGGCAACATGGAGCACTGAGGCACCATGGGACACCTGGAATATTGTAGCACCATGGAACACCTGGGACACTGGGGTACCATGGAACACCTTGAACATTGGGGCACCATGGAACACCTGGAACATTTGGGCACCATGGAACACCGGGACATTGGGGCACCATGGAACACCTGGAACATACACTGGGGCACCAGTGAACACCTGGAACACCAGGGTGCCATGGAACACCTGGTACATTGGAGCATAATGGCACAACCTGGAGCACTGGGGCACCAGGGAACACCTGGACACCATGGAACACCTGGAGCCTTTGGGCACCATGGCACAACTTGAACATCAAAGTACTTATTTTAAATAGACTCCAGGAGTCTGCCATCATGTGACCCTCTGACGTCACTACTATCTGTGGGATATATACATATATGTATACAGTATCTCACAAAAGTGAGTACACCCCTCACATTTTTGTAAATATTTTATTCTATCTTTTCATGTGACAACACTGAAGAAATGACACTTTGCTACAATGTAAAGTAGCGAGTGTACAGCTTGTATAACAGTGTAAATTTGCTGTCCCCTCAAAATAAATCAACACACAGCCATTAATGTCTAAATCACTGACAACAAAAGTGAGTACACCCCTAAGTGAAAATGTCCAAATTGGGGCCAATTAACCATTTTCCCTCCCCGACGTCATGTGACTTATTAGCGATACAAGGTGTCAGGTGTAAATAAGGAGCAGGTGTGTTAAATTTGGTGTTATCACTCTCACTCTCTCATATTGGTCACTGGAAGTTCAACATGGCACCTCATGGCACAGAACTCTCTGAAGATCTGAAAAAAAGAATTGTTGCTCTACATAAAGATGGCCTAGGCTATAAGAAGATTGCCAAGACACTGACACTGGGCTGCAGCATGGTGGCCAAGACCATACAGTGGTTTAACAGGGCAGTGCACATGCTCAGCGTCATATGCAGAGGTTGTCTTTGGGAAATAGACGTATGAGTGCTACCAGCATTGCTGCAGAGGTTGAAGGGGTGGGGGTCAGCCTGTCAGTGCTCAGACCATACGCTGCACACTGCATCAAATTGGTCTGCATGGCTGTCGTCCCAGAAGGAAACCTCTTTTAAAGATGATGCACAAGAAAGCCTGCAATCAGTTTGCTGAAGACAAGTAGACTAAGGACATGGATTACTGGAACCATGTCCTGTGGTCTGATGAGACCAAGATAAACGTATTTGGTTCAGATGGTGTCAAGCGTGTGGAGAGAACCAGGTGAGGAGTACAAAGACAAGTGTGTCTTGCCTACAGTCAAGTATGGTGGTGGGAGTGTCATAGTTTGGGGCCACATGAGTGCTACCGGCACTAGGGAGCTACAATTCATTGAGGGAACCATGAATGCCAACATGTACTGTGACATACTGAAGTAGAGCATGATCCCCTCTCTTCGGAGATTGGGCCACAGGGCAGTATTCCAACATAACGACCCCAAACACACCTCCAAGACGACCACTGCCTTGCTATAGAAGCTGAGGGTAAAGGGGATGGATTGGCCAAGCATGTCTCCAGACCTAAACCCTATTGAGCATTTGCGGGGCTCCTCAAACAGAAGGTGGAGGAGCGCAAGGTCTCTAACATCCACCAGCTCCGTGATGTCGTCATGGAGGAGGGGAAGAGGACTCCAGTGCCAACCTGTGAAGCTCTGGTGAACTCCATGCTCAAGAGGGTTAAGGCAGCGCTGGAAAATAATGGTGGCCACACAAAATATTGACACTTTGGGCCCAATTTGGACATTTTCACTTAGGGGTGTACTCACTTTTGTTACCAGCGGTTTAGACATTAATGGCTGTGTGTTGAGTTATTTTGAGGGGACAGCAAATTTACACTGTTATACAAGCTGTACACTCACTACTTTACATTGTAGCAAAGTGTCATTTCTTCAGTGTTGTCACATGAAAAGATAGAATAAAATATTTACACAAATGTGAGGGGTGTACTTACTTTTGTCAGATACTGTATATATATTAATAATTTTTGCATTTTTGGCGTTTTATTACCGTCCGTAAAAACAATCCTCTTCACTTTGTTTCAGTAAAAAAAAAAAAAAAAAGAACAAACTCATCCCTGAGCTTTTTTATAATATTTATGAAGAGTAAACTTCTTACAAGAGATGAAAACGAGATCTATTAAATAGGAATGTCCACCGATAACAAACCACATCCTGAGTGATTGACCGGACGCGTCACAGACGGGCAGGAAATTTGGCAATTTTTATTATAAAGTACAAAGGCCCCCGACAGAAGCAGAATTTGTTGATCTTACAAGTCGTCTCCATTGATTGTGTTCACTGGGCTGGAAAACCGACATTTCATGTTGATACAAACTCGTCTGTTGATTAATCCTTTTGTATCGCTGGCGTACCGACCTCTTAAAATTATTTATTACATAAAGAAATGCACCATCTTCTCCCCGATCAGGAATCTACAAATTACTATTGATGGGCTGTTGGTTTATTCATAAATGCAGCAATATGCGGTCATCATAAAAGTGTCAGTTGGTGGGCTTTCGCAACTAATTGTTCACTCGTAAAATCGCAACGGACACTATTATTATTATACATTTACATAGCTCTGACCTATACTGCAGTGCTGTACAGAGATCACTGAGCCAATCACATCAGTCTCTGTACCAGAAGAGCTTACACTCTAATGCCCCCCCACAGTCACACACTATTATTATTATACATTTATATAGCTCTGACATATACCGCAGTGCTGTACAGAGATCACTGAGTCAGTCACATCACTCTCTATACCAGAGGAGCTTACACTCTAATGCCCCCACAGTCACACACTATTATTATTATACATTTATACAGCTCTGACATATACCGCAGTGCTGTACAGAGATCACTGAGCCAGTCACAGCAGTCCCTGTACCAGAGGAGCTTGCACTCTAATGCCCCCCCACAGTCGCACACTATTATTATACATTTATATAGCACTGACATATACCGCAGTGCTGTACAGAGAATACTGAGCCAATCACATCAGTCTCTGTACCACAGGAGCTTACACTCTAATGCCCCTTACAGTCACACGCTATCATTATTATACATTTATATAGCTCTGACATATACTGCAGTGCTGTACAGAGAACACTGAGCCAGTCACATCAGTCTCTGCACCAGAGGAGCTTACACTCTAATGCCCCCCCACAGTCACACACTATTATTATTATACATTTATAAAGCTCTGACATATACCGCAGTGCTGTACAGAGAATACTGAGCAAGTCACATCAGTCTCTATACCAGAGGAGCTTACACTCTAATGCCCCCACAGTCACACACTATTATTATTATACATTTATATAGCTCTGACATATACCGCAGTGCTGTACAGAGAACACTGAGCCAGTCACAGCAGTCCCTGTACCAGAGGAGCTTACACTCTAATGTCCCCCCACAGTCACACACTATTATTATTATACATTTATATAGCTCTGACATATACCGCAGTGCTGTACAGAGAACACTGAGCTCACACACTGACACCCCCCTGTAATCTCACATTCGAGGAGACCATGTCCCTGACGACACTGAC
>BLSH010419315.1:103526-124516 GCA_018402905.1 Glandirana rugosa
TGAGTGTTGGCTAGTGGTTATAATCCCTTCCTTGAGTGGTGACTTGTGGTTTGGTTTCCTTCCTTGAGTGTGTACTTTTAATCCCAGACCCGATGTCATTTATAAAGATATTAAAAAGTAAGGTGAATGCCCACCTCAATGTTGGGTGCAAGTGGTGAGTACCATTCCTAATGATCAGTGGTGAGTGGTGATTTCCCTCCTTAATGTTGATGTTAAGAAGTGAGTGTTGGGGTTATAGGTGAGTGCCCTTCTTAAATGTGGATTGCCAGAGATGGGTGCTCTGCATAATATTGTTGGTCTGTGGTGAGTGCTTTTTTCTAATGTTGGGGGGCCAATAATGAGTGCTCCCCTTGATATGGGAGGTCATTTGTGAGTGACCTCCTTTAATATTGATAATTGGTAATGAGTTCCCTCCTTGATATTGGTGGTCAGTGGTGAGTTCCTCCTTAGTGTTAGTGGTCGGTGGTGAGTTCCTTCCTTTGGTTTGGTGTTCAGTGGTGAGTTCCTTCCCTAATATTGGTGATCGGTTGTGAGTTCCTTCCTTAATGTTGGTGGTCGGTGGTGAGTTCCTTCCCTAATATTGGTGATGGTCGGTTGGGAGTTCCTTCCTTAATGTTGATGTTCAGTGGTGAGTTCCTCCCCTAATATTGGTGATGGTCGGTTGTGAGTTCCTTCCTTAATGTTGGTGGTCGGTGGTGAGTTCCTTCCCTAATATTGGTGATGGTCGGTTGTGAGTTCCTTCCTTAATGTTGGAGGTCGGTGGTGAGTTCCTTCCCTAATATTGGTGATCGGTTGTGAGTTCCTTCCTTAATGTTGGTGGTCGGCGGTGAGTTCCTTCGCTAATATTGGTGATGGTCGGTTGTGAGTTCCTTCCTTAATGTTGATGTTCAGTGGTGATTTCCTTCCCTAATATTGGTGATGGTCGGTTGGGAGTTTCTTCCTTAATGTTGGTGTTCAGTGGTGAGTTCCTTCCCTAATATTGGTGATCGGTTGTGAGTTCCTTCCTTAATGTTGGTGGTCGGCGGTGAGTTCCTTCGCTAATATTGGTGATGGTCGGTTGTGAGTTCCTTCCTTAATGTTGTTGTTCAGTGGTGAGTTCCTTCCCTAATATTGGTGATGGTCGGTTGTGAGTTCCTTCCTTAATGTTGGTGGTCGGTGGTGAGTTCCTTCCCTAATATTGGTGATGGTCGGTTGTGAGTTCCTTCCTTAATGTTGGAGGTCGGTGGTGAGTTCCTTCCCTAATATTGGTGATGGTCAGTTGGGAGTTTCTTCCTTAATGTTGATGTTCAGTGGTGAGTTCCTTCCCTAATATTGGTGATCGGTTGTGAGTTCCTTCCTTAATGTTGATGTTCAGTGGTGAGTTCCTCCCCTAATATTGGTGATGGTCGGTTGTGAGTTCCTTCCTTAATGTTGGTGGTCGGTGGTGAGTTCCTTCCCTAATATTGGTGATGGTCGGTTGTGAGTTCCTTCCTTAATGTTGGAGGTCGGTGGTGAGTTCCTTCCCTAATATTGGTAATCGGTTGTGAGTTCCTTCCTTAATGTTGGTGTTCAGTGGTGAGTTCCTTCCCTAATATTGGTGATCGGTTGTGAGTTCCTTCCTTAATGTTGGTGGTCGGTGGTGAGAGCCCTCATGGGTAAAAAGTCTGCCATTTGGAAGAACTCCAGAACAGCCAAAATGTATTTTGAACTTATGACTGTGCCCGAACTTTGAGTTCATCCCTGCTCAGAACACATACAATGAATAGATCTCTTCTATGTTTAATTAGCTTAATCATGTACTGGGTTCACTAGCTGTGAACCGAGTCTTCATAGCATAGGAAAAAAAGTTTTGCCTCTTGTCTTGACTAATCCAGAACCTAATAAAAACATTATTTCAACATTTAAAACACTGATCTCTCCACATCTTTGCTCTCTCTCTTTTCAGGAATCGGCTCCGACGTGTCACAGAATTAGTATCACTTTTTTGTCAGATGCTGTTAAGATCTCCTCTCATACCTCATTGATTTTTCTCATCTGTAATTTAAGGCGACTGTTTGGTCTCTTTGAAAGTGAGAAAGTAACTTCTTGCCAGACTGCCTTCTCGCTATCTAGTTCAAATATTAATATCTAACGGCTGTCTCTTATTTTTAGCACAACCTTGAAGTTTGAAAAAAAGTGTGTGAAAAAAAAAAAATCAAGAGTTTATCTAAATGGGTCAATACTGTGTATAGAGAAAAATGAAAAAAATGTAAACTTATCAACATTAGGCAGCGGTATTAACAAATCAAAGAGAGGGTTTTTTTCTCAAATATTAAAAGTTTTGATAGTTACGGTGTATTCATTGAGGAGACAATGAATGCCAACATGTACTGTGACATACTGAAGCAGAGCATGATCCCCTCCCTTCGGAGACTGGGCCACAGGGCAGCATTCCAACATAACGACCCCAAACACCTCCAAGACAACCACTGCCTTGCTAAAGAAGCTGAGGGTAAAGGTGATGGACTGGCCGAGCATCTCCAGACCTAAACCCTATTGAGCATCTGTGGGGCCTCCTCAAATGGAAGGTGGAGGAGCGCAAGGTCTCTAACATCCACCAGCTCCGTGATGTCGTCATGGAGGAGGGGAAGAGGACTCCAGTGCCAACCTGTGAAGCTCTGGTGAACTCCATGCCCAAGAGGGTTAAGGCAGTGCTGGAAAATAATGGTGGCCACACAAAATATTGACACGTTGGGCCCAATTTGAAAATTTTCACTTAGGGGTGTACCCACTTTTATGGCCAGCAGTTTAGACATTAATGGCTGTGTGTTGAGTTATTTTGAGGGGACAGCAAATTTGCACTGTTATACAAGCTGTACACTCACTACTTTACATTGTAGCAAAGTGTCATTTCTTCAGTGTTGTCACATGAAAAGATAGAATAAAATATTTACAAAAATGTGAGGGGTGTACTCACTTTTGGGAGATACTGTATATATATATATATATATATATATATTTTGTCGGAGTATAGATTTAAGAGAAAAGTTAAAAGACAAAAAAATATATATATAATAGACTGTATGGGCCACTTGTTTTTTTTTTGCCACTTCTCTTCTATGTTTCTATGATAATAATAATAATAGCAACAATAACTATACTCAGGCTATGACTGATTAGTATTCTAATACAGGATTTATAGCACCAACAGGATGTGCAGCGCTTTACAGAGTAAGTTAAGACTGTAAAGTTACAATACAATACAACATAAAAGGGTTAGGAGGGGCCTGCTTGTGAGAGTTTACAATCTAAAAGTGAGGGATAAGAGATACAAAAAGTTAAGAATTTATTAATAAAGAGTTTTTTGAGAATTAAAATTTAAATGTTTCGATGAAGGAGGGAGACTTCCCTTAAGATTCGGTTTAATCGTAGAGGTAATCTCTGATGTGTTGATCTCAGATTGGGTTTAATTTTAGAGGTAACCTCTGAAGCGTTTCCCCCGAATTGGGCTTAATCCTAGAGGTAACCTCTGATGTGTTTCACCTGGATTGGGCTTAATTATAGAGGTAACCTCTGATGTGTTTCTCTCGCATTGGGTTTAATTATAGAGGTAACCTCCGATGTGTTTATCTTGGATTGGGTTTAATCGCAGAGGTAACATCTGATGTGTTTCCCCCAGATTGTGTTTAATCGCACAGGCAACCTCTGATGTGTTTATCTCAGATTGGGCTTAATCACAGAGGTAACCACTGATACGTTTCCCTCAGATTAGGCTTAATTGCAGAGGTAACCTCTGATGTGTTTCTGGATTGGCCTTAATCATAGAGGTAACCTCTGATGTGTTTATCTCGGATTGGGCTTAATCATTGAGATAACCTCTGATGCATTTCCCTCTGATTGGCCTTAATCATAGAGGTAACCTCTGATGTGTATATCTTGGAATGGGCTTAATCATAGAAGTAACCTTTAATGAGTTTATCTCGGATTGGGCTTAATCATTGAGATAACCTCTGATGCATTTCCCTCTGATTGGGCTTAATCGTAGAGGTAATCTCCAATGCATTTCCCTCTGATTGGGCTTAATCATAGAGGTAACCTCTGATGTGTATATCTTGGAATGGGCTTAATCGTAGAAGTAACCTCTAATGAGTTTATCTCGGATTGGGCTTAATCATTGAGATAACCCCTGATGCAATTCCCTCTGATTGGGCTTAATCATAGAGGTAACCTCTGATGTGTTTACAATTAAGCCCAATTTGGGTGAAACGTATCAGAGGGCTTGGCCAACGGGTGGGACCTTGAAGTGGTGGGGAACAGGTGGGAAGTTGAAGCCAGAAATTTCTAACAAAGACATTGGAGGACAATAGCAGAGCACGGCCCAAGCTTGGTATTATTGCCCACATATGGTCATGACCTAATTTGGTCAATGACAGTAGTTGGACTCCATGCTGGCTTGCCTATTATGTGAAACAAGCTGTTCCCAGGCTGTCATTTATGATTTACAGACATAGGTTTGGGTGAGTGAGCTGGCCCTTTAGTTTGTCCATTCACATGAGAGCTTGAAAATGCTGGGTTTTGGGTCAAACTCATAGTCAACCTGAACCCAAAGCTCGGCCTTTGCTCTAACCCAGCAGGAGGCCACATTTTAAGGAAATTAAAACTTTCAGTTGAACCTATCCATAATCAGAACATGTCCATTAGCTAGTAGGTCTTGTTACTGCAAACCAAAACCAGGGATCAGAAGGGTCCATCAAATTATATACACAATCTTTCAAACGTTGTTTGCTTTCAAGGTGATGGCCACATAACTACATTTAGGGAGCAACCCTCTCTATCCTTCAATTTAGGGTTGGAGATCCCCATTCATTAAAATTCAGGAAATGCCATTAAACAAATGTTTTTATGTGGCTTAAAAAAACTGAATTCCTTGGGGGAAAAAAAAGTACTTTTCCTTGTATTGATTATTTAATGTATACATTCTCTAACATCTATTTCATCTGTGTGAAGAGGCTCTGTGGAACTCTTCAGTAATCAGTCTATTCTGATATCACCTGGTAACGGGGACAATAGCGGATACAAGGTGTGCTTGACAGATTGATAAATATCTCTTGTGTGTCTGGAATAATCAATTCTCGGAGGTAACATACTTATTACACAATGTGCTGTGTCTAGGGTGTCTAAATGTTAATGAAGGCCAGCTCTGTCCTTAAAAAAAAAAAAATTTCATCTGTAAAATCTAAATAATTTCCATAGTGAAGAGAAGTTGTAAGAGAATAATGTGTAAGGGAAAATGGTGCAGTGTACATTCCTACACCATATGTCCTTATATGAACCACGCATACGTGGCTTGTCCGTTCCGGGAACCCATTGCCAGGTCCCAACAAGCCATGACCTGAAACCAACCTAAGGAAGATAATTTAGAAAGGTCTTAGAAAGTAGAACTGAAGGCAAAACTGGATCTACAAATGACATACTGTGCAACCCCAAGGAGGCAAATTGTGAAATTCACAAGGGGCATTCTGTACAACTCCCTGGGGGTAGACTGTACAGCCTCTAAGGGGTAAATTGTAAAAACCACAAGGGACATACTGTACATCCCCCTGGGGGAAAACTAGGAAATTCACAAGGGACATACTGTACAACCCCCTGGGGCAAACTGGGAAATCCACAAGGGGCATATGGTACAACCCCCTGGGGGCAAACTGGGAAATCTACGAGGGGCATACTGTACGACCCCCTGGGGGCAAACTGGGAAATCCACAATAGGCATACTGTACAACCCCCCTGGGGCAAACTGGGAAATCCACAAGGGGCATACTGTACAACCTCGGGGACAAACTGGGAAATCCACAAGGGGCATACGGTACAACCTCTGGGGACAAACTGGGAAATCCACAAGGGGCATACGGTACAACCTCCTGGGGGAAAACTGGGAGACCCACAAGGGGTATACTGCACAAACCCCTGTGGCAAGCTGTAGAGCCTCTAAGAGGCAAACTGAAAATACTACAAGGGGTATATGGTACAACCCTCCTGGGGGGCAAACTGGGACCTCCACAAGTTGCATACTCTACAACTCTCTGGGGGTAAACTGGTAATTCCACAGGGGGAATACTGTACAACCCCCTGGGTGCAAACTGTACAGCCTCTAAGGGGCAAACTGTACAATCACTGGGGGCAGACTGTAAAAACCACCAACCCCCAGGGGGCAAACTGGGAAGCACACAAGGGGCATACTGTATGACTTCGGGGGGTAAACCGTGAAACCCACAAAGGGCATACTGTACAACCCCCATCAATTCTACGGTACAATACCTAAGTGTTATTCTGTAGAATCCAAAAGGGGCTCATTGTACAACTCACAAATTGCATACAGTACAATTTACAAGGGAAATAGTGTACAACGTCCAAGGGGTAACTGTACAATACCTAAGGGTCATATGGTAAACACACAAGGGCAAACAATACAATCCATAAGAGAATTACCTTGCAATCACAAGGAGCATACTGTACAGCCCAAGGGGCATTCTGTACAACCCACAAGTAGCATGCTCTGCAACCCCCAATTGGCATACCATAGAACCACAAGGCCCTACAGTACCCTACTAAAACCAACATAGTGAGATGAGGTGAGGTCTTAATGTAGAACTGAAGGAAAAACTACTGTATAACTACAAATGGCATACTGTGCAACCCACAGGGACAAACTGTGAAATCCACAAAGGGCATAGTGTATAACTCACAAGAGTTATAGAGGTTGATTTACCAAAGGCAAATAGACTGTGCAGTTTGCAGTGCACATTTGTACTCTGCAAGTGCAGTTGCTGCAGAGATCAGTACATTTGGTAAAGCTTCACTTTGCAAAGAATGCCCAATCACATGCAAGGAATATTAAAAAAAAACAGTTTTGCTTGCACGTGATTGGATGATGGAAGTCAGCAGAGATTTATCTCATTTACTAAGCTCTGGAGCAACTGCACTTTGCAAAGTGCACAGTCTGTTTGCATTTAGTGAATCAACCCCATGGTGTACAACCCATAGGGAGCATACAGTACAATGCACAAGGAACATTCTGTGCAACCCCCATGAATTGTACTGTACAATCTCCAAGGGATATACTGTAGCACCCACAAGGGGCATACTGTACAACCCCTTAGGGTCATATGGTAAACACACACAGGGTGTGCTATACAATCCATAAGGGAATTGCTGTTCAACCCTAGGGACATACTTTACAGCCTCAAGGAGCATTTTGTACAATCCACAAGTAGCATGATGTGCAACCCCTAAGGGGCATACCATAGAACCACAAAACCCTACTATACCCTACTGAAACCATCATAAGGAGGGTCTTAAAGCAGAATGGAAAGAAAAACCATACCTACAGATGGCATAGTGTGAAACCCTCAGTTGGCAAACAGTGAAATCCATAAAGCACAACTGCACAACTCACAAGAGGCATACTATGCAAACCCCATTAATTGTACTGTACAATATCCAAGGGATATACTGTAGAACCCTCAGAGGAATCCTGTATGTGACAGACCAAACCAGGACAGGGGCTTTTGGAGAGGACTAGAGGCAAGCCTCCTACCCACTGATTGTGGCCCATGGACAGAGCGGATCATTATCTAGTGATGGACAACCATGTGATGAATGCTGAGAGCGAGGCTTGGGTTACTTCTCTGAAAAAGGACAATAAAGCTTCCCTTCTAGAGTGGATGGAAAGGTGTAATATTAATCCTGTACAGGGTAATGGTCAGAAGAAATATGGTGGCCCTGCTGCAGACTGGGTTGGAAAGGCTACTTCACTTGCGACATAAATATTTATCAACAATATCCCCCAAGAATGAAGATAAATTAATTCCACTTTTTCAGACTGCTGGAAAATTGTATGAGGCTGTTGCCGGCCAGTCTGAGGTGGGCTGGGATCACTGTTGGTGTTATATGTGTCTCTCCCATTGTGTACCTCCTAGGTGTGAACTCCCATTGTTAATTGAGTCACCTATTGTTTCTGTCTGTCTGCTAGTATTGTGTCCACTCCACCTTGTTACCAAACTATTGTGAGATGTTATATGGTTGTTGATTAGCTTACTGTTTAATTAAAATACTGTTTAATTAAGATCACTGTTAGTCGTTAGCTGTTAATTGGATTAGTGCTTGAAGTTTGCATCATCATGCCAATATCCTCAAGAGGAAAATGTCTTCCTGTGGGGTATAAAGTTGTAATAAAGAGTCATTCCTTTGGTTCTATCCCAACATCTTGTCTGTGTACAATGCTTGGGGTAGAAGGGCTGGTATTAGCTCTTGGTCTGCTGGAACGGTTTGGGGGGCAGGAGGCACTGTTTGGCTGAAGCACCCAAGTTGGGTGCTAGGCGTTCCACGACTTACTGTGCAAGCATACCGTACAGCCTCAAGGGGCATTCTATAAAACCCACATATAGCATGCTGTGCAACCCTCAATTGGCATACCAAAGAACCACAAGGCCCCACTTCCCTACCAAAACCAACATAAGAAAGGTCTTAAAGTAGAACTGGAGGTAAAACTATACATACAAATGGCAATCTGTGCAACTCACAAGAGGCATACTATACAGCCCCCATTAATTGTACTATAGAATCTCCAATGAGAATACTGTAGAATCCACAAAGGGCATGTTGTATAACCCTCCAGGGGCATACTTCTCAATCCACAAGGGGAATAGCGAACAACCCCCAAGTGGCACATGGTACAACACCTAAGGGTCAAATGGTAAAAACATAAGGGATATATTATACAATGCATATGAGAATTACTGTGCAGCTCCAATGGGCATACTGTACATCCTCAAGGGGTAGTCTGTACAACCCACAAGGCATACTGTGTAACCCCCAAGGGGCATACGGAAGAACCACAAGACCCTACTGTACAATCCTCAAGAAACATACTGTTTAATCCACAGGGTAAATTCTGTACAACTTCTAAGGGGCACAACACACAAAGGGCACACTATACAATTCACAAAGGACATACTGTATAAATCGTAAGAGGCATTCTGTACAATCTCTGTGGGACATACTGTGTAACCCACAAAGGGTATACTTTAAAACCGCCAAGGCAGGGGCATGTCTAGGGTCCTAATAGAACAGGGGCACATTTGGGCAATGTTGAGGAGCTGATACGATACCGTGACTACCACTTTGGAACAAATTGGAGAAAACAAATAAATAAACAATACAAATAAATAATAAAAGTAATAAATAATAAAAATAATAACAAAAACGAATACATAAATTTAAAAAAAAAATAATAGATGGATTAAAAAGTAGATAAAATGTACAATGTTTCAAAACTGTATAACACATAAAATTCATCCTTTCCATATCTCAAAAGAAACCTGCGCTACCCAGTGGAAGATCTGGGGCACATGCCCTGGGTGCCATAAATAATAAAAAATAGCAACAAATAAATGAATCAATAAGTAATAAAAAATAATAATAACAAATAAATGCATGAAAAACAAATAATAGAGGGATTAAAAAGTAGATAAAATATACAATGTCTCAAAACTGTATAACACATAAAATGCATCATTTCCATATCTCAAATGAGACTTGGGGCACCCAGCAGAAGACCTGGGGCACATGCCCTGGGTGCCAGGATCTAGTAATGCCCCAAGAGAACCAATGTTTCTGGTAGATTTCCTAGGCAGCTGCTGCTGACCGCCGTCTATCAGATGATTGATTATTGTCCCCGTTTAGCCGGGATCCCAGAGCTGTTATATGACATTCAAATGTCTAATCCACAAGGCTACTTATTGGCTTGTCTGTCCATAGAAGAACTTTGAAAAAGAGCATCACAGCTGCTCAGAAATCAATCTTAGCAGCACCAACATGTATTCATAGCTGTACATCTCGTCCCTAGTTTTTTTCTAGGATGTTAGACAGAGTGGAGAATACATGAGCAGCATATGCTGGTTGAAGGACAGAAGTAAAGAGGAGGTATAAATGAATATATATAGCATAGCTGAAGTTAGCAGCGGCACTGAACAGCGATCGGTATTGGGCCCTCATTCTATTCAATCTGTTTATTATTGATTTGGTGGATGAAGAGGAGAGTAATGCGGCCAGATTTGCTGATACAGAATAATAGAGAATTATTAATAGACAGCAAGATAGTAACATATAGTAAGTGTGACAGACCCAACCAGGACAGGGGCTTTTGGAGAAGACTGGGGTAAGCCTCCTACCCGCTGATTATGGCCCATGGAGAGAGCAGATCATTCTATAATGATGGACAACAATGTAATGGACCCAGAGCGAGGCTTGGACTATAAAGCTTCCCTTCTGGAGTGCATGGAAGGGTGCAATATTACATTTGTACAGGTTAATGGTCTGAGGAAACATGGTGGCCCTACTGCAGACTGGGTTGGAGAGGTTCCCTCACTTAAGACAGAAATATTTATCAACCATAATCCTCAAGAGATCTATGAAGATAAATGAATTCCACTGTATCAGACTGCTGGGAGTCTGGACATTGTATGTCTTCTGTTGGCTTGTCTAGTGGACAGAATACACAAGTTTGTGTCTCTCCCATTGTTGATTGGGTCGCCTATTGTTTCTGTCTGTCTGCTAGTATTGCGTTCACTCTACCATGTTAGCAAACTATTGTGGAATGTTATATGTTTGTTAATTTGATTACTGGTTAATTAATATCTCTGTTAGTTCTTAGCTGTTAATTGGATTGGTGGTTGAAGTTGCATTGTAATACTAATGTCCTCAAGAGGGGAATGTCCTCCTGTGGGGTATAAAGTATGTGTCTGAGTTTCAATAAAGAGTCATTCCTTTGGTTCTATCCCCACATCTCGTCTGTGTACCAGTGGCCACCCTTCCATACGGGGGGAGGACGCCCCCCTAATCCATGCACCCGGCCCATAATCTATATGCAGGGTGCCGGACACATGGATTTCAATGGGTTTTAGGTGATTAGAGCCTGAGGCTTTACTTGGCTTCAAAAAATGGTGGGCTCAGGGCACAGAGCACTGCGCCCTGAGCCCACCCAGTTGTGTGACAATAGCAAATTAACATTCGCTATTGTCTTTCTGATTCTCCTCCTGGCCAATCAGGAAGACCCGATTGGCCAGGGAGTCTTAGGACTGCGTCCTAGGGTAAGCAAACCCCTGATCACCGCCTGTCTCCCGGGCAAAGGGGTGATCGCCGCCTTCCCATCCGTCTCCCGCGCACAGGCGCGGGGGGGGGGGTGTTTGGGGGCTTTGTCCCCCCTCAAAATATTGAGCACCACCCGCCACAATGCTTGGGGTAATAGGGCTGGTATTAGCTCTCGATCAGCTCAGAATGGTTTGGAGGGCAGGAGGCGCTGTTTGGCGGAAGCAAGCACCCAAGTGGTCAAATCTTTTACCAACCCCCAGCCACTGGTAAAGCAATCCAGAAGCCAGCAAAACTTAAAGCAGAATTAAATCCCAAAGACGAAACTCTATTATATTACTTTTTACCAATCATTAGATGTGGTGTCTGCATTAGTTTTCAATTCTTAGTCCTTTTTCCCCTCTGCTTTCCCCTGGTGATCTGGCCAGTAACAGACCTCCTGTATTCAAGTGCGCCCACTCTGGATAAAGGAGCACAAGGGGCACAGCAGACAGCTGCTTCTGGGTTGGGGGGGAGGGGAGTGTTAGATGTACTAGCAAATTTAGATCACCTCAGTGCATAGTAAAGTGTTGTGGTGGAGGCAATAAAGCTGTGCCTTCACAATTAATGGCAACGCAGCGCACCAATCTGCATGGTATGCTTTGCCATTCTTTGTGATAATGCAAACTGTAACAATACTGCAATGCATCTGTGTGAATCCAACCTAAATACAATTTATCTGGCTAGGCTGGGCAATACTTTTGTCCTTTCCACTTTCTAGGCTAAGGTCATATCCAGCATTGCGTGAAAGCGCATTTAAAAAACAAAAAAAAAAAAAACAAACTTGTGCATTTTTGCATTTCTTTTGAGTGAGCTGCCCTAGGCATGCCAAAAAAAAATAAAATCCTGCAGCTGTTTGGGCATTGAGCTTTGCCCATTTTCCAAACCACGCATTTTGGTGATGCGTTTTGCGTGCTTTTTCACATATGCGAAAACGTGCATTTGCCACATTTGGCGTGTCTTTAACCACTTCAATACCGGGCACTTTTACCCCCTTTCTGTCCAGGCCAATTTTCAGCCTTCAGCCCTGTCGCACTGACAATTGCGCAGTCATGCAACGCTGTACCCACATGACATTTCTATCATTTTTTTTTAGACAGATAGAACTTTCTCTTGGGGGGATTTCATCATCACTCGGGGTTTTATTTTTTGCTAATCAAAAATGTAAATTCAGAAAAAAAATGTCTTCCTGTTATAACATTTTGCAACTAAGTAATTTTTCTTCTTCACTGATAGGCTGCCCTGATGGACATGGATAGGGGACCACTGATGAGCACTAATGAGGAGGCACTAATGAGCCCTGATGAGGCTGCACTGATGGATACTGATAGGCTGCACTATCGGGCACTGATGGGCTCTGATGAAGCTGAACTGATGGGCACTGATAAGGGAGCACTGATTAGGCTGTACTGATATGTGACACTGATGGGCACTGATAGGCGGCACTGATGAGGAGGCACTGATAGGCGGCACTGATAGGTTGCACTGATGAGGCTGCACTGATGGATACTGATAGGCTGCACTATTGGGCACTGATGGGCTCTGATGAAGCTGAACTGATGGGCACTGATAAGGGAGCACTGATTAGGCTGTACTGATATGTGACACTGATGGGCACTGATAGACGGCACTGATGAGGAGGCACTGATAGGCGGCACTGATAGGTTGCACTGATGAGGCTGCACTGATGGATACTGATAGGCTGCACTATTGGGCACTGATGAAGCTGCACTGATGGGCATTGATAAGGGAGCACTGATGAGGCTGCAATGATATGTGACACTGATAGGCACTGATAGGCTGCACTGATGGGCACTGATGGATACTGGTAGGCTGCACTATTGGGCACTGATGGGCACTGATTGAGTAATGATGGGCACTGATAAGGGAGCACTGATGAGGCTGCACTGATATGTGACACTGATAGGCACTGATAGGCGGGACTCAAGAGTAGGCACTGATAGGTTGCACTGTTGGATATTGATAGGCTGCACTGTGATTGGCCTTTTACCTCAGTCTATGATCAACTGTGTCCGAATGACACAGAAACCACAGAGCATGCCGAATGCATGCCTCAGGGTGGGGAGCAGGCGGCATGGTTCAGGAGGACGTCCATGGACGCCTTCCCAGAACCAGATGACCATGTTGTGGCCGTCTTTTGGCTATAGCGTGATCGGGATTTGGTTAATGAATGGCACCACAAGAGCGACAAGCGTTTTTTCATGTGTTTTTTGAGCACACATGCAAATGCCCGCATTCATTGAACGCTAAGATGTGAATGGAGCCTTATTCTGAAAGAATGCTGCTGATTGGATGGATCCTGAAACACAATCCTTGCTTCAGGCCCATTCACACTAATGCAACATGCACTAAAATGACCACAGTGGGGTTGATTTACTAAAGGCAAATAGACTGTGCACTTTGCAAGAGCAGTTGCTCCAGAGCTTAGTAACTTGTGCCGTGTCCATTTTTTCATCCATTGTGGTGCGTTGATAGCCCATTCATAATTAATGGACTACCTCAGTGCAACACATGTTAATGCGCACCATGACATGTGTTAAGGCATGAGCGTTAACCCACTGCCATGGAAGGATAAGCGTGAAACATCAATATTTCCTTGCAACTATTAAAGCCATCTACGCGCAACATTTCTTTTTAAAGTGGAAAGTGTTTACGGCCACAAATTTTCAGCCGGCTACCCGAGTGACATTCTTTGAGCTTATACATCGGCGGGATCATTTGTCAGCAGCAATATTGCTGCCCATTCATGCCTAGAGCTCGGTATTTGTTTCTTGGGACAGAAGGATGGAAGGGGACGCGGCCAAGGTCATGCCGAGCTGACACAGAATTCACACCTGGCTCTCTGACATGCGTGTCAATGTCCAAAACTGCTGAACGCTCCTTATTTTTCTCTTCAGCGAGGATGAATGTTCATTGATCCGGCTGAAAGAAAAGACTTTCACAATAAAAGCTTAGAAAATTACCTGACTTGGGTCTTCGCTCCTTCCTGTGCCACCGGGAACCGCCAGCAAGAGGTTTTGTCTTTCAGAAAACAAAGGTACTAAGATTCTTAGTGCAACTTCGAGATTAGATAGTTCATCACAATTCAGGTTTTTCCTTAGAGTGTGTTTAAAGCCAAAGCACATCTGTAGTATTGGATAGAGCAGGACGAGGTTTTACATTCTATCTGGTTATATTCTGCTCTTAGTGCCCCACAGGGGGAATTTCACTTCACATCCTGTCCTGGAGACCCTGCTGGTGAGGTGACCCTGCTGGTGAGTTGACCCAACGAGTGTGGTGACCCAACCGGTGAGGTGACCCAATTGGTGAGAGGACCCAGCTGGTGAGGTGACCCAACTAGTGAGATGACCCAACTGATGAGGCAAACCAACTGGTGAATTGACCCAACTGGTGAGGTGACCCAACTGGCGAGGTGACCCAACTGGTGAGAGGATGCAGCTGGTGAGGTGACCCAACTAGTGAGATGATCCAACTGGTGAGATGACCCAACTGGCGAGGTGACCCAACTGGTGAGAGGACCCAGCTGGTGAGGTGACCCAACTAGTGAGATGACCCAATTGGTGAGATGAGCCAGCTGGTGAGGTGACCCAACTGGCGAGGTGACCCAACTGGTGAGATGACCCAACTGGCGAGGTGACCCAACTGGTGAGAGGACCCAGCTGGTGAGGTGACCCAACTAGTGAGATGACCCAATTGGTGAGATGAGCCAGCTGGTGAGGTGACCCAACCAGTGATATGGCCCAGCTGGTGAAGTGACCCAGCTAGTAAGATGACCCAACTGGTGAGGTGACCCAACTGGTGAGGTGGCCCAGCTGGTGAGGTGACCCATCTGGTAAGATGACCCAGTTGGTGAGGTTACCCAGCTGCTGTGGTGACCCCACTGGAAAGCTGACCCAGTTGGTGAGGTGACCCAGCTGCTGCGGAGACCCAACTGGTAAGCTGATCCAGTTGGTGAGGTGACCCAACTGATGCGAAGACCAAACTGGTAAGATGACCCAGTTGGTGAGATGACCCAACTGGTGAGTTGACCCAGCTGCTGTGGAGACCCAACTGGTAAGATGACCCAGCTGGTGAAGCAACCTAACTGGTGTGGTGGAACATTCTCCACATTGGCCACCAATGTAAGAGGCATTCTTCCCACTGACACCCAATGAATTCATTATTAGAGTTGAGCGAAGCCGTGGATGTTCGAGTTTGGTGAGTTCGGCCGAACTTTGGAAAAAAGTCCGGGTTCGGTACCGAACTTGACCCGAACTTTACTCTGAACCCCATTGAATTCAATGGGGACCCAAACTTTTCAGCACAAAAATGACTGTAAAAGAGTCCTGGAAAGCGCTAGAGGGCTGCAAAATGATTTTAGAACAATAATCTGTCCCTTACAGCACCAGCAGGAACCTGACCCTATAGAACTAGGAGATGATTTTAGAACAATAATCTGTCCCTCTAAGCAGTAGATTCTACCTATTTCAGTCAGATTGTTCTGTAATGCAGGATGAGATCTGCAATCTGTCCCTCAAAGCAGTAGTAGTAGTAATCTCTACCAATCCATCTATCTGCAATCTGTCCCTCACAGCACCGGCAGCATCCTCTCCCTACACTACCCAGAGAGCATGTGACATGCAGCACTACGTGACTCCAGCTTATACAGAGGCTGGGTCACATGATGCACTGGCCAGTCACAGCCATGCCATTAGTAGGCATGGCTGTGATGGCTTCTAGGGAAAACCAATGAAACCTTTGTTGATTGGCTGCCCTGCAGCTATTCAACATGCGTGATCATATACCCGAACCCAGAACTCAAACCCACACTTTTTTTTCAAATGTCCGGGTTTGGGTCCGGGTCACGGACACCCCAAAGTTCGGTACGAACTTTACAGTTTGGGTTCGCTCAACTCTATTCATTATGGCTGGGGTTCCTGTGACCTGAAATTTTTTTTGTGAGGGTTTCTCTGGGGTTAAAAGGCTGAAAAAGGATAGCTTACATATTTTATTTTAGGACCAGCGATGTCATCACTGAGTCTCTGTGCTTCTCTATGCAATGCAGGCAGATCGTAGCTGGTGGGAGGAGCCAGCAGGGTGCTGTACATAGCTTCCTGAAAACATCCCAGCACCTTGCATCTGTACTCCTCTCAAAACTCCTGATGCAAGCAGGGGGAAGAGTTATGCAAATTTCAAAATGCCTAAATGGATGTCAGTCTGGAGGAGTGGCCATTCCTAGTATTTGCATGCTAATGCTCACATGTGATGCTGAGCCTCTGAAATGGAAAGAGCTGAAATCCAATGATTGAAAGGGACGGAACAGGGTCAGTCAGGCTGGGGAGGAGAGCACTAGATGATGCTGGGTGTCCTCCAGCCAGGAAATGAGGGCGGGGCTCTATCTGACTTACTGCAGCTTCTAATGCACATGGTGAGAAGCTCACAGTGTGCGGTGACATCAGAGGAAGACATTTTAGTCCAGGAGAGAAGCCGGTTCAACTGTGCAAGACTAAAGGGGAGGCCAGAGGTCAGCGTGTGATTGGTGACGCCAACGGTACTGATGGCGATGGTGATGATGATGTTGATGACAATATTGATGACAATGATGATTATGATGTCAAGTATGGTGCTGACGATGATGATGACAATGATATTGATGATGATAATGAATATTATGACAATGCTGACGATGATGATGATGATGATTATGATTGTAATGATGAATACGGTGACAATGATGATGATGATGATAACCATGATGACAACAATGATGATGATGACAACGATGATGATGACAATGGTGATGATGACAACAATGATGATGATGATGATAATGATGATGACAACGATGATGATGACGATGGTGATGACAATAATGATGATGCCAATGGTGATGATGACAACAATGATGATGACGATGTTAATGACAAGAATGGTGACAATGATGATAATGACAATGACAATGATAATGACAATGATGGTGACGATGATGATGACAATAATGATGATGCCAATGATGACGGATAGGACTATGATGATGATGATGATGATGATGACGATGTTGATGACAATAATGGCGACAATGATGATAATGACGATGACAATGATGACGACAATGACAATGATGATAATGATGATGACGACGATGGTGACAAGGATGATGATGACAACAATGATGATGCCAATGATGACAAATATGACTATGATGATGATGATAATGACAACAATGATGATGATGATGACGATGTTAATGACAATAATGGTGACAATGATGATGCCAATGATGACGAATATGACAATGATGATGATGATGATAGCAATGATGATGATAACAACGATGATGACAACAATTATGATGACGACCATGACAATGATGATGACGACTATGATGTTCAATATGAAGATAATGATAATAATGATGATTATGATGATGACAATGATATTGAGGATGATGATGATGTTGAATATTATCACAATAACATTGCCGATGATGATGATGATAATAATGATGATGACGACGATGATGATTGCGATGCCGATGATGATGATGATAATAATGATGATGACGATGGCAATGATAACAAAGATGATGGCAACAATGATGATTATGGTGATGACTACGATAACGATGATAATGATGACGATGATAACAATGATAACAATGATGACTGAGAAATAATGATGACTATGATGATGATGATGATGATGAAAATGATAGGAGAAAATAAACTCTCCAATAAGGGACTTTAGGAGCATGGGCGGACGCAGAGAGGGATGTGTAAAAATTGTTACATTTTATTTACAGGTAATAATGATAAAACAACATCATTGGAAAGATGGATGCTGAAGGGCTGGGCTGTGGATGGATAACAATGGGGCAGGCACACACATACACAAATCACAAACACATAAGGCCTCTTGGACACCCAACGCGTTTCGACATATTCGATGTAGACACTCTTCCTCAGGGAGTTTCACAGGATGTATATAAAAGGCTCTACGATATATAAACAATAAAATCAGTACAGCACAGCACAACATTACCCATTGACATATGTTTATCAAAAATCATTGACAGCAGGCCTATAAGATTTGCAGACTAACCGTGTCCGATGTTGTTGTTTGGACAGAGCCCATTGGCCCAATGCACAGACAGGGAGTGAAGGGAAAAAAAAGGGGTGTGTAAGGGGCGATAAAAACAAAGCCCAGCAGTAGTCCGTGTGGCCAGCAAAAATATAATAGTCTTTTTTGAAAAAGGGGGAAGCCTCCGCCCAATCAGGTCCAAACCACATACGAAATGATTGCTAGGGAACAAAACAAAAACAAAAAATAATAAATAATAGATAGATATAGTATAAGAGCATAGCATTATATTATTAATGTTGCTGCATTGCTATAGCCAAAAGACAAAAAGACAGGGGCAGTGGTAAAGAGATGCGTCATGATATATTTCTTTATATTCATTCACAGCGGTAGTGCAAGTACGTTTATAGTCTGTGGGTAACCCATGTGACTTACATTAACTTATGTGTGTGGGGTCTCCAACCAACCAAGGGTGAGTCCCAGGCCTGTGTGGATCAGCACCGTGCACACTGTGTGCAGCCGGACTACAACACATTGCAAACGAAAGAAGGGGAAGGGAAAAGACAAGGAAGGGGGCATTAGCATAAACATACTGCTGATATAAATACATGCCCAAGTATTAAACAAAGGCTTACCTATAGAAGTTCTAGGGAATATCGCAATAAGCAGCTGCTACATGCGCTGCCCGACAAGCAGTGTGGCGCCGCTAGACAACGCTAGCATGCAGAGAAAGCCAGCGCCATTATAAAGGGAAGGGGGACAGGTCATGAGGTCGCATAGCACGCGATCCGACGGGGCGGTGGCCGTCCAGACGCACCCCCCTGAGCCGATGGCACGCCACACCACCGCACCCAAGCAGAGGGGGGGGGGGGGCGGGGGCGTACCGCATCATTCGCCCACCGGCGCACACAGGAACAACAAACCAGTCTGAGATTAAAGGGGGAGAGGCCAGTGGGAGGCGACCACGGACGGAAGGCCTTGATGAGAGGCATCCCTGGCAGGTAGATGGAAAAGCACTCTCCCATCGCTGCTCCAGAGGAGGAAGGCCGCCAGCGCCAAGCACAGTGTATGGGGCCAGTTCAGTGTTGCCAACCTCCCCCAGCGTTTTTTACTGGCAAAACATGGAAAATTTACTGGCGGAGCACATTTTTTACTGGCAACCTGAAAAATAACTGAACTCCTATTAAAAACTAAGACAAATAATATTTAAACACAACATGGAAACACTGACAATACCCATATCAAGTAGTTTGCCCGGTTTACTCTTAAAAAGTCAGCACAGCATGGAAAATGATCAGACCCTGATATTTATAGACTGTTGTAAAAATCACTGATTTTTACAAACTGTCAGTAAATTTACTGGTGGTTGGCAACACTGGGCCAGTTTCAAAGGCGTCCCCCCATGCGCTGGTAGGACATACCTGTTGGGCACAAGCCAGGCGCAGGAAAAGTATAAATATATATATCTATTATTTATTATTTTTTGTTCTTGTTGTGTTTCCTAGCAATCATTTTTTCATATGTGGCTTGGACCTGATTGGGCGGGGGCTTCCCCCTTCTTTTTTGTGCACCCCGCCAGTGGACGTATCCACCCCTACGGGGTTGACGCAAGTCACCGTTCTTTTTCAAAAAAGACTATTCTATTTTGCCAGCCATGCGGACTACTACTGGGCTTTGTTTTTATCGATCTTATAGGCCTACTGTCAATGAATTTTGATAAACATTTTGTCAACGTGTAATGTTGTGCTGTGCTATACTTATTGTATCGTTTTTATATACACCTGGTGAAACTCCCTGAGGAAGAGTGTCTACATCGAATATCTCGAAACGCGTTGGTTGTTTCACCCAACACCTTTGTCTAAGAGGCCTTATGTGGTTGTCATTTTTGTATGCGTATGCCTGCCCCATTGTTATCCATCCACAGCCCAGCCCTTCAGCATCCATCTTTCCAATGATGTTGTTTTATCATTATTACCTGTAAATAAAATGTAACAATTTTTACACATCTTCTGTATCCCTCTCTGCGTCCGCCCATGCCCCTAAAGTCCCTTATTGGAGGGTTTGTTTTCTCCTATTGTTTGCACTGGAATATTGGCATGTTCTCAGCCCTTCCACCACACCCCCTGCATGATGAAGATGATAGTGATGATGATAACGATGATGGTGATGACGATGATGATAATGATAACGATGATGATGATGATGACAACAATGATGATGACAACAATGACAATGCTGATAATGATGATGACAATGAAGATAACAATAATGACAGCAATGATGATGACGAAGATGATAGTGATGATGATAATGATGATAATGATGATGGTGATGATGATAATGATAACAACGATGATGATGATGAAAATGATGATGATATTGTTCCCCAAGGTAGGACCACCAGTGGTTTACCGGGCCAATTGGTTCTTGAACGCTTGAAAACCTTCCCTTACTGCTACGTATGAGTCCCAGGAAAGTTGCATACCACCACTTGTTTACTGAGGCAATTGGTTCTTGAACACCGGAAAAGAAGAAAAGAGGCGCCTCTAAGTGCAGACTTTAAAAACAGTTTATTAAAACCAACAACTGGCAACCCACATGAGACAGAAGATAAAAGCACATGAGCAGGTCCTCAAAGGGGTAACATCAGTGAGACGTCCATAGGCCAGGATTCATAGCACCATCATGAACTGTAGCAAGCGGGATGATGACATCACTGGACAGCGACGCGATTGGTGTCATTTGGTGACCACCAGGATGGAACCCCT
>BLSH010419315.1:124526-144790 GCA_018402905.1 Glandirana rugosa
GGAGCGCGGCTGCCACACCAATCGCAGCACGCCAGCTCGGATAACGCGTCGCTGTCCAGTGATGTCATCATCCTGGGACTCTAGCTGCCACGGAACCAAGCCTCATTTCAAGATTCCCCTGTCTCCGGCCGGTTACCAACTCACAGGGACGCTTGCTGCAGTTCATGATGGTGCTATGAATCCTGGCCTATGGACGTCTCACTGATGTTACCCCTTTGAGGACCTGCTCATGTGCTTTTATCTTCTGTCTCATGTGAGTTGCCAGTTGTTGGTTTTAATAAACTGTTTTTAAAGTCTGCACTTAGAGGCGCCTCTTTTCTTCTTTTCCAGTGTTATAAGGACTTTGCTTCTGGTTCTAAGAAGGCTGACCTTTGTGCTGGGACTTTTTACTAATGCTGGTTCTTATACCAGCCACATATGGACTATTTTTAAGACTTGATGGGATTTATATGTTTTTTCAGGGTGTTGCGCCATATACTTGTTTGCATGGTTCTTGAACACCAGCAATCCTTCCCTTACTGTTACCTAGAAGTCCCAGCAAAACTGCAAATCATTAATACCCAAGGTAAAGCCACCACTTGTTTATCAGGGAAATTGGTTCTTGAAAACATTCCCTTATGCTACATATTGGAGTCCTTGCAAAGCCACAGGTCGTTGTTACCAAAGGTAGGGCCATCATTTTCTTACCGGGGCAATTGGTTTATAAACACCATCAAACCATCCCTTTCACTAAATGGGAGTTCCAGCAAAATCAAAGGTCATTGGGTTGCCCAAGATAGGACTACCACTTATTATCGGGAGCAATTGGTTTGTAAATGCCAGCGAAACTTCCCTTACCACTGCATGGGAGTCTGGCAAAGCTGCAGATCATTGTTGTCCAAGGTAGGACCACCACTTTTTTATCAGTTCTTGAATGCTAGCAACCTTCCCTTACTGCAACATGGGAGTCCGACAAAGCCCTGGGTTATGGTTGCCCCAGGTAGGACCACCACTTTTTAACCAGGGCAATTCGTTTGTGAATGCCAGCAAACCTTCTCTTAACGCTATGTAGGAATCCTAGTAAAGCCATAGGTCATTGGTGAAGATGATAGTGATGATGATAATGATGATGGTGATGATGATAATGATAACAACGACAATGATGATGATGATGAAAATAATGATGATGACAAAGACGACAATGAAGATGACAATGCTGATAATGATGATGATGAAGATGACAGCAATGATGATTATGATGATGAAGATGATAGTGATGATGATAATGATGATAATGATGATGATGGTGATGATGATAATGATAACAACTATGATGATGAAAATGATGATGATGACAACCATGGCAATGCTGATAATGATGATGGTGAAGATGACAATGCTGATAATGATGATGATGAAGATGACAATGATGATAGCAACGATGATGATGACAATGATGATTATGATGAAGATGATAGTGATGGTGATAATGATGATAACGATGATGGTGATGACGATGATGGTTACAAGGAAAAGCTGGACGGCCGCACTCTGCTTCAACACCTTTATTTTGAAAATTCCATGGCAGTCACACGAGTACAGAGATACCGGTAAAGATAAGCTATGACTAAGCATCGTTTGTGATGTGAAACGCGTTAGCAATTATCAGTACCTGTGTTTCTGTACTCGTGTGACTGCCATGGAATTTCCAAAATAAAGGTGTTGAAGCAGAGTGCGGCCGTCCAGCTTTTCCTTGTAACCATCATCATAATTGCAGAGTCGATACCTGTGCATCAGCAAAGGGGAGGCGTATGAAGGACTGTGTGCTCGCCTGGAGCGGTGTAAGTTTCTCCGATGGTGATGACGATGATGATAATGATAACAACGATGATGATGATGATGAAGATGACAATGCTGATAATGATGATGATGAAGATGACAATGCTGATAATGATGATGATGAAGATGACAATGATGATAGCAACGATGAGGATGACAATGATGATTATGATGAAGATGATAGTGATGATGATAATGATGATAACGATGATGGTGATGATGATGATGGTTACAAGGTAAAGCTGGACTGCCGCACTCTGCTTCAACACCTTTATTTTGGAGATTCCATGGCAGTGACACGAGTACAGAAACACAGGTACAGATAAGCGCTAACGCGTTTCACATCACGAACGATGCTTAGTCATAGCTATGACTAAGCCTCGTTTGTGATGTGAAACGCGTTAGAAATTATCAGTACCTGTGTTTCTGTACTTGTGTGACTGCCATGGAATTTTCAAAATAAAGGTGTTGAAGCAGAGTGCGGCAGTCCAGCTTTTCCTTGTAACCATCATCATAATTGCAGAGTCGATACCTGTGCATCAGCAAGGGGGAGGCGTATGAAGGACTGTGTGCTCGCCAGGAGCGGTGTAAGTTTCTCCGATGGTGATGACGATGATGATAATGATAACAACGATGATGATGATGATGAAGATGACAATGCTGATAATGATGATGATGAAGATGACAATGCTGATAATGATGATGATGAAGATGACAATGGTGATAATGATGATGATGAAGATGACAATGGTGATAATGATGATGATGAAGATAACAATGATGATGATGACAATGATGCTGGCAAGGATGAGAATGATGAGGATGACGATAAAAAGGGGCCAACTCGATGGACTACTCAGTCTTGTTTTGCCGTCACTTTTCTATGTTTCTATGACATTGACGATGGTGACGATGATGATGAAAAATGTAAAGTCTAAGAAGTGAATCCCGAATGTTCCTTCTTTCCCCCGATGAGCAAGAATGGATTTGAATAAAGTGCTAAACAGTGCAGACAAAACTCAAGCAATATTTATTTTCTATGACAAAATACAATCTGTAGGTGTAAACATGTGACAGCTTAATTCCTGCTCACCCTCGCTGCCGCAAAGCGGAATCATGCACAGCGAAAAACAGCCCTTTTTACCACCGCGTTAAATATTTTGGTTATTATGTTCATAAACGTACTCTCTCTGGATAAACAAATTAACATGTAAATAAATGTTTAACAATTACAAATCGCTGCAAAAAACAACCAACATCTTCCTTTTTGGGGAAGTTTGCAGGCTGAAGACGCATTTACCGGGCGGCCTGTAGGGGGCAGTATTTTTCCATGAAACTGTCTGAGAATGATTGCAGCCTCCCGCTCTGTTAAATTTGTGTTTTTTTTTCCCTCCTTCGCCTATTATATGCACAACAATTTTCCAAAGTTATTTCCTTGATTGATAATGTTGGCAAATGCTAAATCACTTCTGTTTGCAAACTGGTGTTTGTATAAATTTACATTTGTATACCTATACAACAAAGAAAGTTACGTGTTCGAGAGCCTCTCATTATGTCATCTTGTCGTCGCATTATACATCCTATAACATAGCTGAACACTGAATTGTCAAATTAAATAGAATTCTTCATCGTATGGCGGCAATCGCTTTTATTGACGTGATTGTCTCTCGCTTTGTATAGACAGAAGAAATCTTTGTTTTTTTTTTTTCCTTTTTTTTGTCTTTTCAGAATAGAGAAAAGAAATCTCTTAATGATTTTTGAGACCAGCAAAGCTGCCATTAGAAAAAAAAAGAAAAACAGCATTTACCTTATCCACTCAGCCCTGTCTTTACCAGAATTAGAGAAGTCCGCTTAGAAAATGATGGTCAACAATGAACTCAGAAATGAGAAATCTAATTTTTTTTTTCCAATATTTTTATTATGTTTATTTATTTAAAGTATTTATTTATTTTTATTTCTTGTTTTTAAAATGTATTTAATAAGTATATAAATAATAATAATACTGATTTTTAATTCAAATTATTATTATGTTTTTTTTCTACTTTTTTATTTATTTATATCTTTAATATTTTTCATCATTTTCTTTTCACTATTTTAATAATTTATTTAGTGTCAATATCCTTTTTGGCAAACTACTCTCATAACTGTCGTCACCACAAGGAGTGGTCCTACTGAGGTGTTTGCTGGTTCTTGAATGCTAGCAAATCTTCCCTTACTGACACATGGGAGTCCACAGATCATTGATGTCTAAAGTAGGACCGCCATTTGTTTAATGGGGTAACTGGTTCTTGAATGCCAGCAAACCTTCCCTTACCTTATGTTGGAGTCCCAGCAAAACCGCAGGTCATTGTTGTCCAAGGTAGGACCATCACTTCTCTACTGGGGCAATTGATTTGTGAAGTTCAGCAAACCTTCCCTTACCACTATGTTGGAGTCCCAGCATACCTACAGGTCATTGTTGCCCAAGGTAGGACCATGCCATGTTTACTGGGGCAATTCATTCTTGAATGCCAGAGAACATTACCTTAAGCTATATAGGAGTCCCAGCAAAGCCACAGGTGAGACCGCCACTTGTTTACCAGGGCAAATGGTTTGCAAACGCCAGCAAACATTCTTACTGCTACTTGGGAGTCCAGAAAAGCCACAGGTTAGTATTGCCCAAGGTTGGACCACCACTTGTTTACTGGACACATGGGAGTCCACAGATCATTGATGCCTAAGCTAGGACCGCCATCTGCTTACTGGGGTAACTGGTTCTTGAAGGCCAGCAAACCTTCCCTTACCGTATGTTGGAGTCCCAGCAAAACCGCAGGTCATTGTTGTCCAAGGTATGACCACCACTTCTCTACTGGGGCAATTGATTTGTGAACTTCAGCAAACCTTCCCTTACCACTATGTTGGAGTCCCAGCATACCTACAGGTCATTGTTGCCCAAGGTAGGACCATGCCATGTTTACTGGGGCAATTAGTTCTTGAATGCCAGAGAACATTACCTTACGCTATATAGGAGTCCCAGCAAAGCCACAGGTGAGACCGCCACTTGTTTACCAGGGCAAATGGTTTGCAAACACCAGCAAACATTCTTACTGCTACTTGGGAGTCCAGAAAAGCCACAGGTTATCATTTCCCAAGGTTGGACCACCACTTGTTTACTGGAACAATTGGTTCTTGAATGTAAGAAAAACTTCCCTTACTACTACAGCATGGAAGTCCAGCAAAGCTGCAGACATTGTTGCCTAAGGTAGGACCACCACTTGTCTAGCAGGTCAATTCGTTCTTGAATGCCAGAAAATGTTACCTTACGCTATATGGGAGTCCCAACAAAGCCACATGTTATTGTTGCCCGTCACCACTGGTTTACCGGGTCAATTGGTTCTTGAACGCTTGCAAACCTTCCCTTACTGCATTCGTATGAGTCCCAGTAAAGCTACAGATCATTGGCGCCCAAGGTGGGACCACCACTTGTTTACTGAGGCAATTGGTTCTGGAACACCAGCACCACCTTTACTGTTGCCTAGGAGTCCCAGAAAAAACGCAAATCATTAATACCCAAGGTAAGACCACCACTTGTTTACCAGGGAAATGGGTTTTTGAATGCCAGAAAACATTCCCTTATGCTACATATCGGAGTCCTTGCAAAGCCACAGGTCATTGTTATCAAAGGTAGGACTACCACTTGCTTACCGGAGCAATTGGTTTATAAACACCAGCAAACCATCCCTTTCACTATATGGGAGTTCCAGCAAAATCAAAGGTCATTGTTTCCCAAGGTAGGACTACCACTTATTATTGGGAACAATAATTTTTTAAATGCCAGAAAAACTTCCCTTACCACTTGCATGGGAGTCCGGCAAAGTGCAGATCATTGATGTCCAAGGTAGAACCACCACTTTTTTACCAGGGCAATTAGTTCTTGAATGCCAACAAACCTTCCTTGACCGCAATGTGGGAGTCCGACAAAGCCCCGGGTTATTGTTGCCCAAGGTAGGACCACCAATGGTTTACAAGGGCAATTGGTTCTTGAACACCAACAAAAGTTCCCTTACTATTACATGGGGGTCCACCAAAGCTGCAGGTCATTGTTGCCCAAGGTAGGACCACCACTTTTTAGCCAGGGCAATTAGTTTGCTAATGCCAGCAAACCTTCCCTTAACGCTATGTTGGAATCCTAGTAAAGCAATAGGTCATTGGTGCCCAAGGTAGGACCATCACCTATTTACCGAGGCAATTCGTTTGTGAATGTCAGCAAACCTTTCCTTAACGCTACATAGGAATCCTACTAAAGCCATAGGTCATTGGGGCTCAAGGTAGGACCACCACTTGTCTACCTGAGCAATAACATCTTGCATATCAAGACATTTATAAACATACTTTGATAGACAAGTTGAGTTATGCTATAGTGTCCCTTAACAATTTTAGCGCCATTTTAGCTAGGCTTCTCCCAAGCCCAAGAAATGTATTCTTTTTCTTGCTGACGTTGAGTGTTCTACAGTAGCTAGAGCAGCCATTCTCAGCCAGGTTTCAGTGGAACCATAGAGTTCCTTCAGAGGCGCTGTCAGATATGATTTATTGACCTCCCATTCGATTGTGCCTGCAGTCCCAGGTCCATGCTACTTGGCAAAGCCATTTATATAATTCCATTGCCCCTGCACTGAAAGGGTTAAATGGTTGTTTATATTCAGGGGAGGGGAAAAGCAGTTTTTATTACCTGATCCCCCAGCAGATGGAGCTCTCTAATGCTTCAGCAGTGAACTGTTTTTGTGCAACCTCACAAGGGCTATACAGTAAGCCTTGCATCAGTCTTAATGATGTCAGCGACATCCAACTGACAGAGCATAGGGTAGAATATACTGCAGGGATTGATACTGCAGTGCGGAAGAGCCTGCAGGATTGGAGGATTGGGTAAGTAAAACTGATTTTCCTGCCCCCTAGATGCAGGGCCGTCTTTAATATTGATTGGGCCCTGGGCAAACATTTTCTGTGGGCCCCCCTGCATGCAATTTCACTCTCCACCTGCTAGTCGCTAGAGGTTACAGCATGACATTACCACTCACTGATTAGTTGCTAGAGGTCACAGCATAACATTACCACTCACTGATTAGTTGCTAGAGGTTACAGCACATTATTTCTGCTTGCTGATTAGTTGCTAGAGGTTACTGCACATCACCTCTGTGGTGCTTTCAGCACTGGAATTGGAGAGGAGGGCAGGTACCAGTTCCTGGCTGCATGCGCCTCCCGCCGGTCCTTGGGGAGCCCCAATCCTATGGGCTGATGTCAGAGCTGGAAGTGGTGAGGAGGTTGGGGGAATCTAGGTTTTGAGTGGCGCCACCACATCAGGTATGCTGTACCTGCTGCTCATTACCTCTCTGGTGGTCAGGGAGCTCTTCTCCCTCCCGGACTCTTGCTTCTCCCTGCTCCCATCGCCACCAGTTCAGGGCTCCCCATGACAAGGGGCAGCTGTTTTGGGCCCCTCAACAATGGCTGGGCCCTGGGCAGCTGCCCCTTTTGCCCTGTGTTAAAAACGGCCCTGCCTAGATGTAAGCAAGCATTTAACCCTTGCAGTGCAGCGGCAGCCCCCACTGCAAAGGAGCATTTTTAATTTCCCACAGAGTTGTGCTTTAACTTCAGGCAAAAAACTAAATAAATATGGCAGATGAAATACATATATAGGAGCTGTTTCACCTGCCAGCAATTTTGTCCATCTTGTGATTTACACAGCTCTGCTGCATAGCACAGCCCTATCTCGATGGTTAGGGGATGTTTTTTCTCTGTTGAAGTTAAAGTGTATTTAAACCAAAAAAATGTAGTTTGCCTAATAAAAGAAAACTAAAGCAGATACCATGTTCTAAGGACTGTTAAGCTGCAATATTTTTGTTCTTGGGTTTAGATACCCTTAACGTAACTCTAACAGGTCTGATCCGTCCCACATCAAAAGGATAAACAGCAGACTGCTGAGCTCATATCTCTGTCACTCTGCTCTCTACCCCTATCAGCATTCTCCTTGGGTTCCATGAGCACCACAGCACAACGAATTGGCTTTGTTTGCTACTTTTCCTTGTTCCAGTCTGAGCTCTGACATACATAGAATACACAAGGTCAATAGCACTGCATACTGTAAGAGAGGAGTATTGCAGCAAGAGATTGTTTTATTATTTTTTTACTAAAGCGGGCTACTAAAATTAAAATAAAAATGAGAGCTGTGATTTGGCTTTCATCTCCCAAGGCTTACTGATCATCTGCCCTGGTGAGCCTGAGACAAATGCCTTCTATGACCCTTGATTTGCATTGCCCTAGTCAACCTCTGTGAGAATCCTCCACCACTGCCACAATGAACCATAGACAAGAATCCTCCACCACTGCCACAATGAACCATAGACAAGAATCCTTCACCACTGCCACATTTATCTATTGGCAAGGATCCTCCTACATTGCCAGAACCAACCATAGACAAGATTCCTTCACCATTTCCACAATCAACAATATGCAAGAATCCTTCACTATTGCCCCAATCAGCCAGAGGTAGGATTCCTCCACCATTACTACAGTCAACCATAGGTAAGGATCCTCTTCCATTGCCACAAATCAACCCTGGTCAAGAATCCTCCACCATTGCCACAATTAAACATAAACAAGATTCCTCCTCCATTGGCACAATCAACCATGGTCAAGATTGATTCATCCACCATTGCCACAATCGACCATGGTCAAGAATTCTCCACCATTGCCACAATCATCTGGTTAAGAACCCTCTACCATTGCCACAATCAACCATAGGTAAGAATCCTTCATCACTGCCACAATCAACTATGGTCAAGACTTCTCCACTATTGCAACACTCAACCATGGTTCTGAATTCTTCACCATTACCACAATCAACTCCACACAAGAATTCTCCACTGTTTCCACAATCAACCAGAAGCAAGAATAATCCACCATTGCCACAAGTCAACCCTGGTCAAGAATCCTCCACCATTGCCACAATTAAACATATACAAGATTCCTCCTCCATTGGCACAATCAACCATGGTCAAGATTGATTCATCCACCATTGCCACAATCGACCATGGTCAAGAATTCTCCACCATTGCCACAATCATCTGGTTAAGAACCCTCTACCATTGTCACAATCAACCATAGGTAAGAATCCTTCATCACTGCCACAATCAACTATGGTCAAGACTTCTCCACTATTGCAACACTCAACCATGGTTCTGAATTCTTCACCATTACCACAATCAACTCCACACAAGAATTCTCCACTGTTTCCACAATCAACCAGAAGCAAGAATAATCCACCATTGCCACAAGTCAACCCTGGTCAAGAATCCTCCACCATTGCCACAATTAAACATATACAAGATTCCTCCTCCATTGGCACAATCAACCATGGTCAAGATTGATTCATCCACCATTGCCACAATCGACCATGGTCAAGAATTCTCCACCATTGCCACAATCATCTGGTTAAGAACCCTCTACCATTGTCACAATCAACCATAGGTAAGAATCCTTCATCACTGCCACAATCAACTATGGTCAAGACTTCTCCACTATTGCAACACTCAACCATGGTTCTGAATTCTTCACCATTACCACAATCAACTCCACACAAGAATTCTCCACTGTTTCCACAATCAACTAGAAGCAAGAATAATCCACCATTGCCACAAATCAACCCTGGTCAAGAATCCTCCACCATTGCCACGATTAAACATTGACAAGATTCTTCCTCCTTTGGCACAATCAACCATGGTCAAGATTGATTTCTCCACCATTGCCACAATCAACCATGGTCAAGAATTCTCAACCATTGCCACAAACCTCCATGGTCATTAATTCTCCATCATTGCCACAATCAACCATATGCAAGAATCCTCCACCATTGCCACAATCAAACATGGTCAAGATTGATTCCTCCACCATTGCCACAATCAACCATGGTCAAGAATTTTCCACCATTGCCACAATCATCCATGGTCATTAATTCTCCATCATTGCCACAATCCTCCATGGTCGTTAATTCTCCATCATTGTCACAATCAACCATATGCAAGAATCCTCCATCATTTGCACAATCTCCCATGGCAAAGTATCCTCCACCATTGCCACAATCCATCATAATACAGTATCCTCCACCATTGCCACAATCATCCATATGCAAGAATCCTCCATCACTGCCACAATTAACCAATGTCAAGATTGTCCTGGTGGGCCTGGGACAAATGCCCTCTATGACTTTTTCACTACTTTATCTTTGATGCAAAAAAAATATTTGCATTGCCCCAGTCAACCTTGGTAAGGAGTCCCCCAATATTGCCACACTTATTCATGGTAAAGAACCCTCCACCATTGCCACAATCACCCATTATTAGCAATCCTCCACCATTGCCCCGACCACTAAAATGTCAAGTCAGTGGTTTCTCCTCTTCATTACTGACACATATGGGGGTGATGAGCACTTTCCAGACAGACAGGACTGAGAAGTGTTTAATGTATGCGGGTGAGAACTTAACAGATTTACTCGCTGGCATTTAAGCTGTTCCTTTCTTCTCCAGCAAGGAATAATTGATCAGTTCAGTAATTGCCTGAAGAAGTGAACAGTGAACAGTAATGAAAACACACACAACTGTCATTTGCTTTAACACTTTTTAAAGGTTTCTCAGGCTCAGAATAATCCCGACTGAAGTTTCAGCAAATGTCTCAATTACTGAGTCCTGACCGTCAGGAGAGCAGACAATGACGATCGTGTACACGGGGGGGTGGGGGAGGGTGACCATAATGGTGTGTTCTACATGTTGGAATCTCGGGAGCAATTACAGAATACATGTTGTAATCAAAGAAATAATAAAGGTGTCAGGCAGAGAGCAGGTAGCACCCCCCCCCCCTTCCTCCTTGGATGGCAACAGCAGCTAGCCTTAGGAGTGCCTACTACAGTACTTCCTAAAGGAGTGCTCCAAAAATAAAGGTAATAGGACAGGGAGGAGGGGTTCACATGTTATCTAAATCACTTCCTCGAAATTTAGTTTTTGACTTCTTCTGTATTCAAGGGATCAGGGTTCATTTTCTTTGGTCTGTTCAAGGCTTTACAGAATAGGAGTTTGATTGCTTCCCCCTGCCCCTAGTTTTTAGGGTACAGGGAGAACTCAAATAACCAGCCCGAATATTTATCAGGACTTGGCCAATCCCTGGGGAGGTGTGCCCAGATGGTGGCTGGGGGAGTGGATAAATAGTTTAGAGCCCTGGAGAGGGGATATTTTCCTGTTTGTAAGCAGGTTGAAATTTTGCCAGTTAGGTCTTGTCCTGGATGGGAGGTTAAGGGCTGATGCCTTTCCCGGTTCTTTGGTTTTGGCGGGAATTTTCCCTCTGGGCCCAACCCACTGCTTCTGTGAAATAAAAGAGGGGCAGTGGTTCGGAGCATGGTGGTCATGTGGTTGGTTGGGTATGGATGGAGATGGAGAATCCCAGAGCAGAGATTCCCAGGGCCCGTAAGGTAAAGAAACGGAGAACAGCACCCATGAGAATGTCACTTATTACTACTGAAATGTAAAGCGCATCAGAACTTGGGGTTCCATCTCCCATAGCAAAGGGAGCAGACTCTTGCCGCAGAGGTTCCCCAGCCTGTGCTAAGCTACGCAAGAGCTAAATGAAGCTGAGTGCATGCATGGAGTTCATGCTATGTGCATGGGGGGACCTCATACCGTTACTGGTTGGGAGGTAGTGGCGATATGCTGGAAAGGTGGATGTAGACAGGACTTAGCATGGGAGGGCATTGGGTGGGGTAATGGGGGAGATGCCCCAGCTGCAGCTTATTGGGCCCATATGGATGCGATCATGTGACAGTTTCCCCCATGTTCTGTCAAACTGGTTTCGGCTGAGGAAGTCCCCTGGTGATCATGTGGCAGCTTCTGATGGGTTCTGCCAAATTGGGTTTAGACTGAGTTTGGAGTGAACACAGCTCATCCCTAATTATAAGGATGGCCAAATGCTAGGCCAATGACATTGACCAAATATGACCATGTGACCATGTTAGGTCAATGATATCACAAACATCCTCACCTCTTTGGTTATGTGCAGTTGTGGGCTAAGGAAGTCCCCAGGGGAGGTAATCATGTGGCAGCTTCTTATGTAAATTGTGTTCAAACCACACATGTGAGATATCACCATGATCGTTAGAGCGAGAGCAATATTTCTAGCACTAGACCTCCTCTGTAACTCTAAACTGGTAACCTGTAAACATTTTTAAAACATCGCCTATGGAGATTTTAAAGTACCGTAGCTTGACACCATTCTACGAGGGTGCGCAATTTTAAAGCATGACCTGCTAGGTATCTATTTACTCTGTGTAACATCATCTTTCAGGTTATGCAAAAAAATTGGGCTAAAGTTGCTGTTTATTTTAATTAGTTAAAAAAGTGTATTTTTTCCTGAAAAATTTCAAAGACCGCTGCGCAAATACGGTGTGGCAAAGTATTGCAACGACGTCCATTTTATTCTCTAGGGTCTCTGCTGAAAAAATTATATAATGTTTGTGGGTTATAAGTAATTTTCTAGCAATACTGATTTAAACAAAAAGTTCCAGAAAAGGCCTGGTCAGCAAGTGGTTTAGAGCTGCACATGTCTAGTTCAGTGTACAATTCTGGCATCTGCCATGTGCCGAGATGAATGAGAACCTGTGCCCATGCGTGTCATCCTGGTGCAGCTAATCAAGATGGTCAAAGATCCTGAACACCGAAGAAATCCAATGCAAATACAGTATGTCTTTGTTACTAAGGCAGCGAGGGGGAGGTGGGTAGAGTTCCACGTTAGACCGATGGCTGAGAGCCTGTGCCCATGCATGGGAGTTGCGTCATCCCTATAACAGCAGCAATATAATTTTTAATTCGTTTTCTGTCATCAATCTGCTTCTTGGATATACAGCAGGTAAAGTAAGTATTGAACACATTATTATTATTATTATTATTATACAGTATTTATATAGCGCCGACAGTTTGCGCAGAGCTTTACAATATTAGGGCAGACAGTACAATACAATACAATTCAATACAGGAGTAATCAGAGGGCCCTGCTCTGTAGAACTTACAATCTAGGAGGGAGGGTTAAATGATACGAGAGGGAAATAACTGTGGGGGGATGGGTTGATTGAGAATAAAAAAGTGCAGTTGTTAGGTGGCGGCAGGATAAGCTTCTCTGAAGAGAAAAGTTTCAGGGATCACCTAAAGGTGGAAAGATTTGGGGATAGTCTGACAGATTGGGGTAGGGAGTTCCAGAGGATGGGAGAGGCTCGGGAGAAGTCTTGGAGGTGAATATGAGAGGAGGTGATGAGGGAGCTGGAGAGCAGGAGGTCTTGAGAGGAGCGGTTAGGTTGGTATTTTGAGACCAGGCTGGTGATGTAGCTGGGAGCAGGGTTGTGGATGGCTTTGTAGCTCATTGTTAGTATTTTGAACTTAATTCGTTGGGCGAGTGGCAGCCAATGGAGGGATTGGCAGAGAGGGGTGGCAGACGCTGATCGATTTGTAAGGTGACAGCGGCATTCATGATGGACTGGAGGAGGGATAGTCTATTTAAAGGTAGGCCAGTGAGGAGAGAGTTGCAGTAGACCAGGGAGTGAATCAGAAGCTTTGTGGTTTTATTGATTAGGAAGGGACGTATCTTAGAGACCTTTTTTCTAGGGAAATATATTGGTAAATGTGATATTGACATGCAATATTCCCCCCACATGTCGCTAAGAACCCATGCAATCCATCCATACAAAGACACCAAAACAAATCCGTTCAGAAATGAAGTTCTGTGTAATAAAATGGAAGGACACGGGGGAAAAAGTATTGAACCCGCTAACTGAAATTCATTTAATACTTGGTACAAAATCCTTTGTTGGTAATGACAGCTTCAAGACGTAGGCTCCTGTATGGAGAAATGAGTCACATGTGTTGCTCAGGTGTGATTTTGGCCCATTCTTCCACACAGTCTTCAAATCTTGAAGGTTCCGTGGGCCTCTTCTATGAACTCCGATCTTTAGTTCTTTCCATAGATTTTCCATTGGATTCAAGTCAGGTGATTGGCTGGGCCATTCTAGCAGCTTTATTTTCTTTCTTTAAAACCAATGGAGAGTTTCCTTGGCTTTGTGTTTGGGATCGTTGTCCTCCTGAAATGCCCACCCTCGTTTCATCTTCATCATCCTGGTAGATGGCAGCAGATTTTGTCATTTTTCCATCCATCCTTCCTTCAATGCCATGAAGTTTGCCAGTACCGTATGCTGAAAAACTGCCCCACCCCCTCCATGATGTTCCCACCTCCAAACTTCACTGTTGCTATGGGGGTGTTTTTGGGGTGATGTGCCATTTGACCCCCAAACATGGTGTGTATTATGGCCTCCAAAGAGTTCAATATTGGTCTCATCTGACCAGACAATATTCTCCCAGTATTTCACAGGCTTGTCTAAATGTTGTGCAGCAAATTTTAAACGAGCTTCAACATGCTTTTTCTTCAGCAATGGAGTGTTGCGTGGTGAGCGGGCATACAGGCCATGGTGGGTGACTGCATTACTTATTGTGTACCTACTAATTACAGGTCTTTTTCAAGCTCTTCACAAGAGGTCCTTGGCTCTTGGACATTTCTTCTGATAATTCTCTTCACTCCTTTGTCAGAAATCTTGCGAGGAGCACCTGGTCATGGTCGGTTTATGGTAAATTAACGTTCTTTCTACTTCCGGATTATGGCCCCAGCAGTGCTCATTGGAACATGCAGAAGTTCAGAAATCCTTCTGTAACCAATGCCATCAGTATGTTTTGCAACAATAAGGTTACAAAGTTCTTGAGAGAGCTCTTTGCTTTTACCCATCATGAGATGTTTCTTGTGTGACACCTTGGTAATGAGACACCATTTTATAGGCCATCTGTTGAGAACTGAACCAGCTGATATTAATTTACCCACTGTAGAAGCGCAGAGACCCAGCGACTATATCACCAAGTCCATGTAGCCATCTGCTCCCTCAAGAGTGGCTGATAGTTGTGGTCCACCTGCCTGCCACCCTCAATCACACGATTCTACACACCCAGAGTCACTGAACAGGCCGGTACTTTGTCTTGTTGTTTTATTTAGGGGGTTTGAACTTGGATAGGGATTAGGGATGAATGTTGGATGCCCAGTAATTGAACATGGAACCTACTATATACACCTCCGGTATATACACTTCTTCTACTCCAGCACACTACTTGCTGACTGTTACTATTCACCTTTCATCTCTCTAGCACACACTTGCTGACCGCTACACTTGTTTTCCTGGTCCAAAAGGAAATTTATCAGACCTCCATCACACTTCCTCTTCACCACAGCTAGCACATGGCAAGGCCTGCTGCAGCCGCGGGCAAGGCCTTAGAACCACCCTTTGTGGGTAAGAATCGCAGGTTTCCTTCCCTGAAACTGTGGACTCTCTGTTATGTAGCTAAGTACGTTGGTGCTAGCTGGGCCTTGGAAGAACAACTACTCCCAGCCCATCCATCTTCCAGACCCATCCGGCCTGTCCTACGGTCTAATGGCTCTCCTTCCCCCTGGTTGGCTCCTCCTGACTTCTACAGACTGCTTTCTCTCCTCTCAGACTGTCTCAGGCTTCTCATCCAACTCCCAGGGGCCACAACTCACCGACTATATGGTGGATTCTTTAAAGAGTCTCCTTCCATGTAGACCTCAGCTGCTGTCCTGGTTCTCCTGTGCCACTCCAGGGGGCGACTCCCGCTCCCGGCTGCACCCAAGCCCCAGGCCTCAGGTTCACCCCCTCCCTGACTGGGGGCTCCCCTTTCGGGTGAGGCCTGATCCGCAGCTCCAGCTACATCCTCATCTCTTCCACCCAAACTCTCCTGACACCTGCTGGCAGATAGCTGTATTTAAGGAGGCCTGCCCCCTGACAACCCAGCCTGTGGATTGGTTAGGGCTAGGGTTGCCACATCATCCCTTTAATCCCGGACACATATTAATTACACAGGTTCTGTGGCGGATTAACCACTTCAGCCCCGGAAGGATTTCCCCCTTTAGGACCAGAGCCCTTTTTGCGATTCGGCACTGCATCGCTTTAACTGAAAATTGCGCGGTCGTGCGGCGTTGTACCCAAACAAAATTTGCGTCCTTTTTTTCCCACAAATAGAGCTTTCTTTTGGTGGTATTTGATCATCGCTGCGTCATTTCTGATCGCCGCTATAAACAAAAGAAGAGCGACAATTTTGCAAAAAAATCCAAATTTCTTACTTTTTGCTAAAATACAAATCCAAAAAAAAAAATAAAAAACATTTTTTTTTTCATCGGTTTTGGCCGATTTATATTCTTCCTCATATTTGTGATAAAAAAAATCACTATCGGCGTTTATTGATTGGTTTGTGCAAAAGTGGTCGCGTTTACAGATGATGAGAATTCATTTTTGGGGTTTTTATTTTTTTATTATTTTTTAATAGTAATGGCGGCGATCTGCGATTTTTAGTGGGACTGCGATATTGGGGCGGACATGTCGGAACATTTTGACACTTTTTTGGGACCATTGGCATTCATACAGCGATCAGTACTATAAAAATGCACTGATTACTGTGTAAATGCCATTGGCAGTGAAGGGGTTAACCTGCAGGGGGCGCTCTAAAGGTTAACTGTGTTCCCTGGGCGTGTTCTTACTGTATGGGGGCTGCCATAACAGGACAAGGGGAGTGATCACAGCTTCCATGTAAAGGAAGGCTGTGATCACAGTCCTTCCCCCCCTCACAGAACGGAGGTCCGTGTTTACTTACACGGACCTCCGTTCTTTCACTCCGGGGGGGGGGGGCATCGCGGGTAGCCGGCGGAGATCGAATCTGCCGCATCCGCTCCCTGGCCCTCCCCGGACACAGTGGGCGCGCGCTCACTGTGCGCGATCTGGCAGCAGCTGTCATATGACGCCGTTTCGCCTACAAGAGCCACTCTGTCGCCGTCAATGCCGATTAGTCGGCAAGCGGTTAAGGTGGTTTTAATTAAACTCACTTGGTGCCTCATCTGCATTAAATCAGACACAGAACCTGAGTAATTTATATGTGTCCTGGATTAAAGGGATGATGTGGCAACCCTAGTTAGGGCTCCTTGTCATACATAAGGAAGTAACACCTCCTCATCCACCCCCGCCTTCTAGAGCTTTGCCAGGAATCTCCAAGGAGCGTACCTTCCCTCCATCTCCAGCCCCTCCCCTGAGCCACTCCCAGCCCAGATCAAAACATTCAGGCCTGCACTTACAGTCAGGCCTGACTAGATTTTTCCTCTCCTGCTAAAAATCTACAAAAATAAAAACACCTATACCAAGGGGGCACTACATCTATAATAAGGGATGCAGTGAACACAGAACTATGTCGTTAGCATGTTAAAAGAGGGAAGGCAAAAATATAAGCGGAATAAACTGTAGTTCTAATCTGTGGCACGTTTTGCGTGCACCCCTGAGCCACTCCCCAGCCCAGATCAAAACATTCAGGCCTGCATTTACAGTCAGGCCTGACTAGATTTTTCCTCTCCTGCTAAAAATCTACAAAAATAAAAACACCTATACCAAGGGGGCACTACATCTATAATAAGGGATGCAGCGAACACAGAACTATGTCGTTAGCATGTTAAAAGAGGGAAGGCAAAAATATAAGCGGAATAAACTGTAGTTGTAATCTGTGGCACGTTTTGCGCGCACCTAAAATCTCGCAGTTCTCACTTTTTTTTTTGTAATCTTCTAATAGCGCTCTTTGCCTTATGTTTTTATTCATTATTTTCACAGGGAACCGAGAACGGCGCTAAATAAGAACGCTTCATTTATGCAGATGTCGCACCTCAGCGGAAAGCTGCAAAAATGTTCCCTTAGCAACAAAGATCCGGCACTGCGGAGACGTTTCCCGTTTATTGGTGAAGGATCGCCGCGGCCGTTACCATCACCTGTCTGTTTCTCCCTTCTAAATAAAGCTGCCAACGCTTTTTTTTTTTTTTTTTTAACACTAAATATTTCTCTGCTTTAATGGGGGGGGAGTAAAGGACCGCTAAGGTGTATCATCATTTACACAAATACCCTTAATAATTAGGAACGTCTGAACACCCACTTATTACTGTAATTATCTAATGAGCCAATCACGTGGCAGCAGTGCAATGCATATAATCATGCAGGTACAGGAGAGAAGCGTCAGTTAAAGGGAACTGGATAAAAGAAAAAAAGTACAAATTGAAAAAAAAAATAATAATAATAATTAAAAAAAAAAAAAAGGTTCTGGTCGTGCGTCATTGGCTGGGACAATCACAGCTGGTGCCATCTGGGGGGCCCACATGCATGCCCCCTAAACCCGGGAGTAGGCAGCGGCGTAGCGGTACATGGTTAGCCAACGACTTGGAAACAAAACAAAAACTCATTTTTCCATCCTGCACATCTCTAACCATACGTAAATTAATTTTATTGGGATTTTATGTGATAGACCAACACAGAATGGCACATAATTGTGAAATGGAAGGAAAATGATAAATGGTTTTTAAAATTTGTTACAAATAAATATGTTAAAAGTGTGGGGGGCATTTGTATGGCGCCCCCTTTACTCTGATACCCCTAACTAAAATCTAGTGGAATCAATTGCCTTCAGAAGTCACCTAATTAGTAAATAGAAACCACCTCTGTGTCATTTAATCTCAGTATAAATACAGCTGTTCTGTGAAGCCCTCAGCGGTTTCTTAGAGCAGTGTTTTTCAACTCCAGTCCTCAAGGCACACCAACAGGTCATGTTTTCAGGATTTCCCTCAGATGAAACAGCTGTGGTAATTACTAAGGCAGTGAAACTGATCAAATCACCTGTGCAAAGTCATGGAAATCCTGAAAACATGACCTGTTGGTGTGCCTTGAGGACTGGAGTTGAAAAACACTGTCTTAGAGAACCTTAGTGAACAAACAGCATCATGAAGGCCAAAGAACACACCAGACAGGTCAGGGATAAAGTTGTGGAGAAGTTTAAAGCAGGGTTAGGTTATAAAAGAATATCCCAAGCTGTGAACATCTCACGGAGCTCTGTTCAATCCATCATCGGAAAGTGGAAAGAGTGTGGCACAACTGCAAACCTACCAAGACATGGCCGTCCACCTAAACTGACTCTACAGGACAACTATTAGTCGTGCTCTCCACAAATCTGCCCTTTATGGAAGAGTGGCAAGAAGAAAGCCATTGTTGAAAGAAAGCCATAAGAAGTCTTGTTTGCAGTTTGTGAGAAGCACTGGTCCATATTATTTGGTGGAGGAGGGATTATGGTGTGGAGTTGTTTTTCAGGGGTTGGGGTTGGCCTAGGGTTGCCACCTCATCCCTTTAAACCCGAACACATATGAATTACACCGGTTCTGAGGCTAATTAAATGCAGATAAGTCACTAAGTGAGTTTAATTACCACCTTAATCAGCCACAGAACCTGTGTAATTCATATGTGTTCGGGTTTAAAGGGATGAGGTGGCAACCCTAGGTTGGCCCCTTAGTTCCAGTGAAGGGAACTCTTAAGGCGTCAGCATACCAAGAATTTTGGACAATTTCATGCTCCCAACTTTGTGGGAACAGTTTGGGGGTGGCCCCTTCCTGCTCCAACATGACTGCACACCACTGCACAAAGCAAGGTCCATAAAGACATGGATGAGTGAGTTTGGGGTGGAGGAACTTGACTGTCCTGCAGATTCCTGACCTCAACCCGACAGAACACCTTTGGGATGAGTTAGGCCTGAAACTGCGAGCCAGGCCTTTTCGTATAACATGAGTGGCTGACCTCAGAAACGAGCTTCTGGAAGAATGGTCAAACATTCCCATAGACACTCCTAAACCTTGTGGGCAGCCTTCCCAGAAGAGTTGAAGCTGTCATAGCTGCAAAGGGTGGGCCAACTCAATTTTGAACCCTATGGACTAAAACTGGGATACCATTAAAGTTCATGTGCTTGTAAAAGCAGGCGTTCCAATATTTTTGATAATATAGTGTGTGCGTGTGTCTCTCTCTCTCTTTCTCTCTCTCTCTCTCTCTCTATATATATATATATATAGTATCTCACAAAAGTAAGTACACCCCTCACATTTTTGACAACACTGAAGAAATGACACTTTGCTACAATGCAAAGTAGTGAGTGTACAGCTTGTCGCTACTGTGGTTTAAATTGTGTGGACGAGGGGTCAGTGTGGATTCTGGAACATTGTGATTGTTCACTGTAGCACCTCCCTTTTTCCGATTAACCCGGGTTAAACCTGTAACAGTGAATCCCTACATGAGTGAAAACAACGGTCTCCAAATCTGTAATTACCGACACACAACTCAATAAAACTCCCCTGTCGTTTAAATGTGACAATATGTTCGACATGTGAGTGATGAAACGTAACATCGTTTCACAGTAAAGAAGTCACAACAGTTTTTACACTCCCCACATGAATGAAAACACTCTATGATATATATATATATATATCTC
>BLSH010419315.1:166802-177144 GCA_018402905.1 Glandirana rugosa
ACTACCCCGTGATAAGAAAAAAAAATTGTATAGAAATAACGAAAAAATTGTTTCACATCTCATGTTTTCAGTCGCCATAGTGTTCTCGTTTCCATTATGTATTGTCATGTATTACTCCCCCCGAAACGACTGTATAACCTAGTTGGCAAATTCATTTTATTTCGTAGACATTCCGTGGTCTTACCTCACCCACGAGATACTTTATACTTTATACTTTCCACTTGGAAAGCCAATTCCCTTACCAGACGCTATGCCCCTATCCCTTTGAGTTTGAGATCACGCTGGACCCCCCCTCTACCCCTGTCCTTCTGTCAAATAGTTATGATTACTGCCTTCTGATTTACTTACCATATCTGTTAAAAAGCAACTTGACCTTTGTCAAGGTCAAGGCTCTAACCATAACTTGAGCTTACTAATGGAGAAAAGGCCTTAATCATAACTTCTTCGCATACCTCCAACCTAAACACTCCATTCTGGTGCCTTACAGATGCTTTATTTTACTTAAACGGTTGATCCAATATGTCAGCAAAGCCCCCCTCATTATGTACTGTTATGTATTACCTTTGCTCTTGTGATACCGCTGACTTTTGTACTCTACACTTTGTTAAAAAAGCAATAAAGATATGTTAAAAAAAAAGAATAGTGCCCCATCATTAGAATAGTACCCCATCATTGGAATAGTGCCCCATCATTGGAATAGTGCTCCATCATTAGAATAGTGCCCCATCATTAGAATAGTACCCCATCATTGGAATAGTGCCCCATCATTGGAATAGTGCCCCGTGATTGAAATAGTGCTTATCATTTGGAATAATGTCCATCATTACAATAATGCACATCATCGGAATAGTGCCCCATAATTAGTATAGTGCCCTTGTCACGTACCTGGCGGATGAGTCTGACTTCTGCAGGGGTAACCTCTCTTGCGGCCCTGGTTCGAGAACCCCTAATAGAGCAAACAGGGAGTTCAGGAGCGCAGGGGGGCACGAGGGTTGGACAGGAACACTTGGTGGTGCGTGTAGGTCCACTGGGACTCGTGCAAGACAGAAGAGTGGTCGTACAGTCCGGGTCGGCAACAGGCAGGCTAGGAGGGACAAAAGGAGCAGGCTGGCGGATGGTCGGGTACAGGCAGAGTTCGTTAACGGGCTGACAGCAGAAGTGCAGAAGGATCAGACAATAGGATGGTCGTAGGCAAGCCAAGGGTCGGTTCAGGCGGAATTCAGACAAGGTCGGGCAAGCCGGGTCACAGGAACAGGAGACAGGAACAGCTAACAGGCACAAGTTGCTCAGGAAGGGCGGGTACACGCTATAGAACGAACAGCACTTGCTACAGGAAGCAGGAAGTTTAAATAGAGCTGCTTCTCCATGAGTTAGAGTGCTATTAACCCTCGGCGCAGTCTACTAACAGCCCTTCATTTGAATAGTGCCCCATCATTAGAATAGTGCCCATCATTGGAATAGTGCTCCATCATTAGAATAGTGCCCCATCATTGGAATAGTGCCCATCATTAAAATAGTGCTCCATCATTGGAATAGTGCCCCGTCATTAGAATAGTGCCCCATCAATGAAGTAGTGCCCCGTGATTGAAATAGTGCCCATCATTAGAATAGTGCCCCATCAATGAAGTAGTGCCCCGTGATTGAAATAGTGCCCATCATTGGAATAGTGCCCATCATTGGAATAATGCCCATCATTGGAATAGTGCCCCATAATTAGCATAGTGCCCCATCGTTAGAATAGTGCCCATCATTAGAATAGTGCTCCATCATTGGAATAGTGCCCCATCATTGGGATAGTACCCCATCATTGGAATAGTGCCCATCATTGGAATAGTGCCCATCATTGGAATAATTCCCATCATTGGAATAGTGCCCCACAATTAGTATAGTGCCCATCATTGGAATAGTGCCCCATAATTAGCATAGTGCCCTTCATTTGAATAATGCCTCATCATTAGAATAGTGCCCATCGTTAGAATAGTGCCCATCATTGGAATAGTGCCCCATCATTGGAAAAGTGCCCATCATTAGAATAGTGCCCCATCATTAAAATAGTGCCCATCATTCGAATAGTGCCCACCATTGGAATAGTGCCCATCATTGGAATAGTGCCCCATCATTAGAATAGTGCCCATCATTAGAATAGTGCCCATCATTGGAATAGTGCCCCATCATTGGAATAGTGCCCATCATTAGAATTGTGCCCCATCCTTAGAATAGTGCCCATCATTAGAATTGTGCCCATCATTGGAATAGTGCCCCATCATTAGAATAGTGCCCATCATTAGAATCATGCCCCATCATTAGAATAGTGCCCATCGTTAGAATAGTGCCCATCATTGGAATAGTGCCCCATCATTAGAATAGTGCCCATCGTTAGAATAGTGCCCATCATTGGAATAGTGCCCATCATTAGAATAGTGCCCCATCATTAGAATAGTGCCCATCATTGGAATAGTACCCCATCATTGGAAAAGTGCCCATCATTAGAATAGTGCCCCATCATTGAATAGTGCCCCATCATTAGAATAGTGCCCATCATTGGAATAGTGCCCATCATTGGAATAGTGCCCCATCATTAGAATAGTGCCCATCATTAGACTAGTGCCCCATCATTAGAATTGTGCCCATCATTGGAATAGCGCCCATCATTAGAATAGTGCCCCATCATTAGAATAGTGCCCCATCATTAGAATAGTGCCCATCTATGACCTCTATGTTCATTACTTGCTATTTAATTTACACCTATGTATGCTGTATCTTTGTTCTTGTTCTTTTTTTTTCTCTTCTTCACAATAAAAACTTTTTTTTTTTTCGAAAAAGAATAGTGCCCATCATTGGAATAGTGCCCCATCATTGGAATAGTGCCCCATCATTGGAATAGTGCCCATCATTAGAATAGTGCCCCATCATTAGAATAGTGCCCATCATTAGAATTGTGCCCATCATTGGAATAGCGCCCATCATTAGAATAGTGCCCCATCATTAGAATAGTGCCCATCATTGGAATAGTGCCCCATCATTGGAATAGTGCCCCATCATTGGAAAAGTGCCCATCATTAGAATAGTGCCCCATCATTAGAATAGTGCCCCATCATTGGAAAAGTGCCCATCATTAGAATAGTGCCCATCATTAGAATTGTGCCCATCATTGGAATAGCGCCCATCATTAGAATAGTGCCCCATCATTAGAATAGTGCCCATCGTTAGAATAGTGCCCATCATTAGAATAGTGCCCATCATTAGAATTGTGCCCATCATTAGAATAGTGCCCATCATTAGAATAGTGCCCCATCATTGGAAAAGTGCCCATCATTAGAATAGTGCCCATCATTAGAATAGTGCCCATCATTAGAATTGTGCCCATCATTAGAATAGTGCCCATCATTGGAATAGTGCCCCATCATTGGAAAAGTGCCCATCATTAGAATAGTGCCCCATCATTAGAATAGTGCCCCATCATTGGAAAAGTGCCCATCATTAGAATAGTGCCCATCATTAGAATAGTGCCCATCATTAGAATTGTGCCCATCATTGGAATAGCGCCCATCATTAGAATAGTGCCCCATCATTAGAATAGTGCCCATTGTTAGAATAGTGCCCATCATTGGAATAGTGCCCATCATTAGAATAGTGCCCCATCATTAGAATAGTGCCCATCATTGGAATAGTGCCCCATCATTGGAAAAGTGCCCATCATTAGAATAGTGCCCCATCATTAGAATAGTGCCCCATCATTGGAAAAGTGCCCATCATTAGAATAGTGCCCCATCATTAGAATAGTGCCCATCATTAGAATTGAACCCATCATTGGAATAGTGCCCCATTACTCATTTTTTGTTTAACTCTGAGAACAAAAAATAATACCATAAAATATGTGTTTCGTCCCCTCCCCATAAGCACTGTATATACCATTCATTTTGGTCTAGAGGGGCATAATGGAGTGAATTATTTATCTTAGTCAAAGGTCCTGTAGGTTTACTCCACACTGGGCAACCAGTTCCCCTAAGGCAGTTCCTCTTCGCTGGCCATTCAGCTACCCCCGCCAAACTCATCAAGTAGAATACAGGACCAATGGTCCTCCATTATAAGTGGCCATGTCAACAGCCCATTCACATTCCATCTAGGAGAGGATAAGACCGGGCATTGGCTGCCATGGAACAGAGCTACAGGGTAAGTACACCCACCAGCCACTTTATTAGGTACACCTGTAAATTCCTTGGTAACACATTTTGCTAATCAGCCAGTCACATGGCAGCAACTCAATGCATTTAGGCATCTAGATGTGGTGAAGATGACTTGCTGAAGTTCAAACCGTGCATCAGAATGGGGAAGAAAGGGAATTTAAGTGACTTTGAACGTGGCATGATTGATGGTGCCAGACGGGCTGGCCTGAGTATTTCTGGGATTTTCACACACAAACATCTCTCGGGTTTACATGGTGGGAAAAGGAGAAAATATCCAGTGAGCGGCAGTTGTGTGGCGGAAAATGCCTTGTTGATGTCAGAGGTCAGAGGAGAATGGGCAGACTGGTTTCACATTATAGAAAGGCAACAGTAACTGAAATAACCACTCGTTACACCCAAGGCATGCACAATACTACCTCTGAATGCACAACACACTGAATTTTGAAGCAGATTGGCTACAGCAGCAGAAGACCACACCGGGTGCCACTCCTGTCAGCTAAGAACAGGAAACTACAAATCTTCAATGTAGGTTTAAAGTGATACTAAACAGAGAAGTGTTAATTGCCATAATTCATTCACATAAATCATATATACATTATATTTCCAAAAGTATTGGGATGCCTACTTTACATGCACATGAACTTTAACGGCATCCCCGTCTTAGTCCGTAGGGTTCAACATTGAGTCGGCCCACCCTTTGCAGATATAACAGCTTCATCTCTTCTGGGAAGGCTGTCCACAAGGTTTAGGAGTGTCTATGGGAGTGTTTGACAGGAACAGGCACAGATGTTGGTCGAGAAGGCCTGGCTCGCAGTCTCTGCTCTAATTCATCCCAAAGGTGTTCTATCAGGTTGAAGTCAGGACTCTGTGCAGGCCAGTCAAGTTCCTACACCCCAAACTCACCCATATGGTGTGGGTTGTTTTTTAGGGGTTGGGCTTGGCCCCTTAGTTCCAGTGAAGGGAACTTTTAAGGCGTAATCTCATCCATGTCTTTATGGACCTTGCTTTGTGCAGTGGTGCGCAGTCATGTTGGAGCAGGAAGGGGCCATCCCCAAATTGTTCCCACAAAGTTGGAAGCATCAAATTGTCCAAAATGTCTTGGTATGCTGACAGCTTAAGGGTTCCCTTCACTGGAACTAAGGGGCCAAGCCCAACCCCTGAAAAACAACCCCACACCATAATCCCCCCTCCACCAAATGATTTGGACCAGTGCACAAAGCAAGGTCCATAAAGACATGTATGAGCGAGTTTGGTGTGGAGGAACTTAACGCTGTCAAAAACCTTGATTAAAAACTGCCCGGACGCCATCCACTCACTCATCCATCCACACACCATATAATCTCATAGTGGACCTTAAATAGGAATCAATAATGGAAGTAGGAAGTCCATAACTGGATGTAGGGGGCCGGTGGGCTGTGAAGAGTGACATACAGTGTAATGAGCCAACTAGGTATATGTTGATCACACAATGGCTGTATACAGAGATCACTCAAAGCCAAACAGTTCGTAAAGGGACTGCAATCATTGGTAACATCAAAGCTTGAAAATACAAGTGTGAGGAAGTTAGCTGCAAGGTAGCCACAGCGCAAAGTTCAAGTGCTCACTACAATGACAATGGTGAGTTCTGCATTCCCCCATGAGGTTAATTAGCTGACCGTACTGTCTGGAAGGGGCGGCTGGATCAAAAGTCTGACCAGTGGTGGCCTCTCTATTAGGGACACAGGAGCGCCGCCCCCCTAATCCATGTGCCTGGCCCCAAATGTACATGTGGGGCGCCAGACGCATGGATTATAATGGAGATTTTTTTTTTTCTGAAGCATGTGACTAGAGCCTGAGGCTCTAATTGGCTTCAAAAAAGGATAAGCTCAGGGCGCAGAGCAGTGCGCCCTGAGCCCACCCAGTTGTGTGACATTAATATTCGCTAATTTCTTCCCGCTTCTCCTCCCGGACAATCAGTAAGCGGGTCCTGAGACATGATTGGCCAGGGAGTCTTAGGAATCCCGGTAAATTGGGTCTCAGGACCTACTTCCTGTTCAGCCGGGAGGAGAACCAAGAACTCCTCGGCAAGCTGGAGCAAGGAGCAGCATCGGCCTCCTAAGACTGTTCGCCACCTTCCCGGCTCCATAGAGCTCACACTGGGCACTGTCCCCCTAGCAGAGCCCATAGCTCCAAAGAGTGGGTCCCCCCAGTCCAATGAGAGCTTTCCGGCAGGGAAGAGATGGAGTGGATGGATACAGAGATTGCCCTGATTGCAGAAGGGAGGATGAGTGGGAACCAGTGCGGAGAGCGGGGAGCAGTGTGAGTACCGAGGCCGGCCTGTGCACCAGAAGGTGCACAGGCCGGCCTCGGACTCAAACTGCTCCCCACTCTCCGCACCAACTCCCGCTCATCCCACTCTTAGGACTCCTGGCCAATTGGGTCTCAGGACCCACTTCCTGTTCAGCCGAGAGGAAAAGCAATGGCCCCTCGGCAAGCTGGAGCGAGGAGCAGCATAGCTCCTAGCAGAGCCCATAGCTCCAAAGAGAGGGTCCTCCCAGTCCAACGAGGGCTGCGCGGGAGGGAAGAGATGGAGCGTAGGGATACAGAGATTTCCCTGATCGCAGATGGGAGGATGAGCGGGAGCCGATGCTCAGAGCAGGAAGCAGTATGAGTACCGAGGCTGGCCTGTGCACTGGGGGAAGGGGGGGGTGCACAGGCCGACTTCTGACTCAAACTGCTCCCCGCACCAGCTTCCGCTCATCCCGTTCTTAGGACTCAAGGCCAATTGGGTCTCAGGACTAGGGTTGCCACATCATCCCTTTAATCCAGGACACACATTAATTACACAGGGTCTGTGGCTGATTAAGGTGGTAATTAAACTCACTTGGGGCCTTATCTGAATTCAATTAGCCTTGGAACCTGTGTAATTCATATGTGTCCTGGATTAAAGGGATGATGTGGCAACCCTACTCAGGACCCACTTCCTGTTCAGCCAAGAGGAGAAGCAACAGTACATTGGCGCGCTGGTGGGAGGAGCAGCATTGGCCTCCTAAGACTGTCCACCGCCTTCTCGGCTCCATAGAGCTCATACTGGGCACCGTCCTCCTAGCAGAGCCCATAGCTTCAAAGAGTGGGTCCTGCCAGTCCAACGAGGGCTGCCGGGGAGGGAAGAGACAGAGCCGATGGATGCAGAGATTACCCTGATTGCAGATGGGAGGATGAGCGGGAGCCGGTGCGCAGATCGGGGAGCGGTGTGAGTACCGAGGCCGGCCTGTGCACCGAGGAGGAAGGGGGGGTACCGGTATGTGCAAGTAAGGGGAGCAGATTCGTTTTCCACCCCCTCCAAATCATTGAGCACCAGCAACCGCTGAGACTGACTGCACAGAATTAAAATTCATCCACCGGGTAAAAATGCCCCCCGCCCGCCTCTCCGCAGCATATTTAGCGGTTTTGCCCGTAGTTCAGCTTTAATAAACACAGGCAGCAATCAGCTCATAGATAACCTTGCCACTTCGTAATGTCACCACGCTAATTTCATCTCCTCGCCATCACTAAATATGTCCTCCTCCCCGGCACAACTGCTGCAGCAACTGGCACTGTCCTTTTCCTGTTAGCGCAGTATGGCAAACAATATGTGGATTTATATCTGCCGCAATAATGGAACAGATGTCTGTCAAATAGAGATGGAATTACACTGAGACCGGGGTAATTTAAATAAACAGCTGTCACTTCATGTAAGGCTGCCTGGGCTGAGTTTTGATTTATAGGATTATGAAAAAAAGGAAAAAAATAAGCGCTCACCCGTCATATGTACGGGAGGACTGCAAAAGTTAATTTGATCCATCATGGAGCGTCTATGTATGGAGATTGATATAAGCCATTCTCTATGGTATATGGGACAAGTTTAATCTTCTTCTATATGCATAGTTGCCAACATTCTCCATAAAGTTTTAGGGACAATTTTTTTTCTGTAGGGGGGTATTATTTTAATTAGGGGAGGGACATTCTTTTCCAGGTGTGCTCTAGCAGGAGAAAAACAAGGGGCATAGTTTAAATTAAGCTAAGTATTTGGCATTGGCTTAAAGGAGGTATGGGTAAATAGAGTCTGAGATGACTTACATAGTGGAGAATGTGGTAATATGTAGGGAACATAGGTAGGGCAGTGTACTGAGGTCAGTAGTATGTAGGGCAGTGTACAGAGGTCAGTGGTATGTAGGGCAGTGTACTGAGGTCAGTAGTATGTAGGGCAGTGTACAGAGGACAGTAGTATGTAGAGCAGTGTACAGAGATCAGTAGTATGTAGAGCAGTGTACAGAGGTCAGTAGTATGTAGGGCAGTGTACTGAGGTCAGTAGTATGTAGGGCAGTGTACAGAAGTCAGTAGTATGTAGGGCAGTGTACAGAAGTCAGTAGTATGTAGGGCAGTGTACAGAGGTCAGTAGTATGTAGGGCAGTGTACAGAGGACAGTAGTATGTAGAGCAGTGTACAGAGATCAGTAGTATGTAGGGCAGTGTACTGAGGTCAGTAGTATGTAGGGCAGTGTACTGAGGTCAGTAGTATGTAGGGCAGTGTACAGAAGTCAGTAGTATGTAGGGCAGTGTACAGAAGTCAGTAGTATGTAGGGCAGTGTACAGAGGTCAGTAGTATGTAGGGCAGTGTACATAGGTCAGTAGTATGTAGGGCAGTGTACATAGGTCAGTAGTATGTAGAGCAGCGTACAGAGGTCAGTAGTATGTAGGGCAGTGTACATAGGTCAGTAGTATGTAGGGCAGTGTACAGAGGTCAGCAGTATGTAGGGCAGTGTACTGAGGTCAGTAGTATGTAGGGCAGTGTACATAGGTCAGTAGTATGTAGGGCAATGTACAGAGGTCAGCAGTATGTAGAGCAGTGTACAGAGGTCAGTAGTATGTAGGGCAGTGTACAGAGGTCAGTAGTATGTAGGGCAGTGTACAGAGGCATGTAGGATGTAGGGCAGTGTACAGAGGTCAGTAGTATGTAGGGCAGTGTACAGAGGTCAGTAGTATGTAGAGCAGTTGACTGCTGACATAACGGAAGGTTGGAGAGGGGTGAAGCCTGCATATAATACCATGCAGAGGGTGATATCTGCTAGCCTGATTGACCCACTAGTGATTGTGAGTCCACCATTTCTGGTAAGGGTACCTCCCCCATAAACACCCTAAGGTGTGCATGTCTCTGGTGGTGGTTTGCTCGCTCCAGCTGAACTTCTTCGTCGGACACTATTACAGTGTCTACATCCTGGGACTTCTTTTTCACTAGATTCTTTGGACTTTTTATACAAACATTTTTTTATGAAACAATCACCTTGGTTTCTTTTTGGATTTGGACATTAAGTTGTCCTCTCACTTTAGCACTTTTATGCACTTTATTTAAATCATTTGTTTATATATGAATTTATTTATTTATAGCGCAACTGTTTATATTTATATTTTTATACAGAGGTCAGTAGTATGTAGGGCAGTGTACAGAGGTCAGTAGGATGTAGAGCAGTGTACAGAGGTCTGTAGTATGTAGGGCAGAGTACAGAGGTCAGTAGTATGTAGGGAAGTGTACAGAGGTCTGTAGTATGTAGGGCAGAGTACAGAGGTCAGTAGTATGTAGGGCAGTGTACTGAGGTCAGTAGTATGTAGGGAAGTGTACAGAGGTCAGTAGGATGTAGGGGAGTGTACAGAGGTCAGTAGTATGTAGGGCATTGTACATAGGTCAGTAGGATGTAGGGCAGTGTACAGAGGTCAGTAGTATGTAGCGCATTGTACATAGGTCAGTAGGATGTAGGGCAGTGTACAGAGGTCAGTAGGATGTAGGGCAGAGTACAGAGGTCAGTAGTATGTAGGGAAGTGTACAGAGGTCTGTAGTATGTAGGGCAGAGTACAGAGGTCAGTAGTATGTAGGGCAGTGTACTGAGGTCAACTGGAGACATGTGACGGGATGTAGGATGACTGGATACATGTTACGGGATGTATGATGACTGGAGACATGTGAGGGGATGTAGGATGACTGGAGACATGTGAAGGGATGTATGATGACTGGAGTCATGTGACGGGATGTATGATGACTGGAGACATGAGACGGGATGTATGATGTCTGGAGACATGTGAAGGGATGTATGATGACTGGAGACATGAGACGGGATGTATGATGTCTGGAGACATGTGACG
>BLSH010419315.1:187592-212328 GCA_018402905.1 Glandirana rugosa
TCCGTACAGCCGATCGATGGGGAGAAGAGATCAATATTTTTTTTTCCCTTTGTTCGGCTCAGGAAGGGTCCCGTCGCACAGGACAGGCAGCCAAGCGGCGGCGATCGGTCGCCGTTCTCGGCGTGGAAGGAATATAAATTGGTCAGCCAGTCATGCGGGCGATGGGAACATCTGGAGACACATGTCGCGGCAGCTGCGGAGACAACGCAGCTCCATCAATGAGCCGCCGACAGATGAGCGCTGACAAACGTGATGAAACGATCGCCGTTAAGAAACCGTCAAAACCCCAAAACTTCTCAATTCTTATAAATTAGAAGCAAAGTGAACTCAATGGGATGTAAAGGAGCCTGCGGGTCCCGATCGCTCTTCATTGTGAAACGTACGAAGGAAGTCAATGCTAAAGAGGAGAAACTCTGCACAGTCGGTTAAAGGGGAGCTCCAGAACGCCTCTTTCATTCATGGGATTGTAGTTCTGTCGGTCATGGAGGCCCAGCATCACATGGGGGTGTTACCCATGCAAATGCCGCCTGCCTAGAAATGCCCACTGCTCCACACTGACACTGCACAGGCACTGGGGTGTAGGTGGCTGTGTCCAGGTCCTTGTTCATGCACTTCTGCCCAAGAATGGTGCCAAGTCACCAGGTGACCGTACTGTCTGGACAGACTGGGTCTAAGGAGACATACCAATGCATAAAGCGGCATTGGACAAAGAATATTGGGGATCCTTCACCATTGTCACCCTCATAAAGTCAATCTAGAGCAGTGGTCTCCAAACTGGCCCTTTGCCTGTCTTTACCTGGCCCTTGGGACACTATTCCTTCCACTGACACCAACAAAGGGGCACTATTCTTCCCACTGATACCAATGACTGGGCACTATTCCTCCCGCTGATACCATTGATGGGGCACTATTCCTCCCACTGATACCAATGATGGGACACTATTCCTCCCACTGACACCAATGATGGGGCACTATTCATCCCACTGATACCAATGATGGGGCACTATTCCTTTCACTGATACCAAGGATGAGACACTATTCTTCCCACTGATACCAATGATGGGGCACTATTCATCCCACTGACACCAATGATGGGGCACTATTCCTCCCACTGATACCAATGATGGGGCACTATTCCTCCCACTGACACCAATGATGGGGCACTATTCCTTACAATGACACCAATGATGGGGCACAATTCCTACCACTGACACCAATGATGGGGCACTATTCCTCCCACTGATACCAATGATGGGGCACTATTCCTCCCACTGACACCAATGATGGGGCACTATTCCTTTCACTGATACCAAGGATGAGACACTATTCTTCCCACTGATACCAATGATGGGGCACTATTCATCCCACTGACACCAATGATGGGGCACTATTCCTCCCACTGATACCAATGATGGGGCACTATTCCTCCCACTGACACCAATGATGGGACACTATTCCTCCCACTGATACCAATGATGGGACACTATTCCTCCCACTGATACCAATGATGGGGCTCTATTACTCCCACTGATACCAATGATGAGACACTATTCATCCCACTGATACCAATGATGGGGCACTATTCCTTCCACTGATACCAATGATGGGGCACTATTCCTCCCACTTACACCAATGATGGGACACTATTCCTCTCACTGACAGCAATGATGCAACACTATTCCTCCCACTGATACCAATGATGGGGCACTATTCCTCCCACTTACACCAATGATGGGGCACTATTCCTCCCACTGATACCAATGATGAGGCACTATTCCTCCCACTTACACCAATGATGGGGCACTATTCCTCCCACTGATACCAATGATGGGGCACTATTCCTCCCACTTACACCAATGATGAGGCACTATTCCTCCCCCATTTAAAGTCTGAAGGACAGTAAACTGACCTTTGTCTGAAAAGTTGTGAGACCCCTGGTCTAGAAGATGTGTGGTCACTGCTGGAGGGAATGTAGATATGAAGTGGCTGAAAGAGACTGCAAGAGATCAGCAGCACTGAGATGCAATACAGAGTGAACAATATAAAAGTAGTATTAAATGAAGATGCCCCGTAATTGTAATTCTTGTCTGCCATAGTCACAGGTTCGAGGTGCTGTATTTCAAGAAAGCCAAGCTTATGGAAACCAAAGGAATGTGCTCAGAAGTCCGGCAGTGCCGCCATAATAAGTAAATCTCCTGAGCGTGTTCCATGTCTTCTATATGTTTTCCAGCTAATGTTCTATGCCTGGCCTGAGCAAATCGCTAAAAGTCATATGAAGGACGGCGTATCTTTGCTCAGCCGAGTCCTTTATGACACAATGTATAGCGCTCTATTCACGTATGGAGAGCAGATCCAGCGTTTGACATTGACAATCCCTTATGCAGAGAAATATTTATGACATTATGTCACCTCATTGTGAGCTGTGAAAGGTTTCATTCTCGGCTTATGTAAGGCACTTTTAATACATTTATATAACATAGATAATATATAAGAGGCGACTGTCTCCTTCACTTCTTTATATGTAATATCAGTATTATTAGAATTAATATTCATTCTTATTCTTCTTACAAATATATAAGCCCCCTTACACCAGAGTCCCCATCAAAGTCCCCCATTACATCAAGGTACCCATCAGAGCCTCCTTACATCAGAGTCCACTTTAGAAGTCCCAACTTCCATTGGAGTTCACCTTAGAAGTTCCCCCCACTTCAGGGTTCCCCTTACATCAGTGTCCACATCAGGGCCCCCTTACATCAGGGACCCCATCAAAGTCCCCCATTACATTAAGGTACCCATCAGAGCCTCCTTACATCAAAGTCCACTTTAGAAGTCCCAACTTCCATTGGAGTTCACCTTAGAAGTCCCCCCCACTTCGGGGTTCCCCTTACATCAGTGTCCACATCAGGGACCCCATCAAAGTCCCCCATTACATCAAGGTACCCATCAGATCCTCCTTACATCAGAGTCCACCTTAGAAGTCCCAACTTCCATTGGAGTTCACCTTAGAAGTTCCCCCCACTTCGGGGTTCCCCTTACATCAGTGTCCACATCAGGGCCCCCTTACATCAGGGACCCCATCAAAGGCCCCCATTACATCAAGGTACCCATCAGAGCCTCCTTACATCAGAGTCCACTTTAGAAGCCCCAACTTCCATTGGAGTTCACCTTAGAAGTTCCCCCCACTTCGGGGTTCCCCTTACATCAGTGTCCACATCAGGGCCCCCTTACATCAGGGACGCCATCAAAGGCCCCCATTACATCAAGGTACCCATCAGAGCCTCCTTACATCAGAGTCCACCTTAGAAGTCCCAACTTCCATTGGAGTTCACCTTAGAAGTTTCCCCCACTTCAGGGTTCCCCTTACATCAGTGTCCACATCAGGGCCCCCTTACATCAGGGACCCCATCAAAGTCCCCCATTACAATCGAGGTACCCATCAGAGCCTCCTTACATCAAAGTCCACTTTAGAAGTCCCAACTTCCATTGGAGGTCACCTTAGAAGTTTCCCCCACTTCAGGGTTCCCCTTACATCAGTGTCCACATCAGGGCCCACTTACATCATAGCCCCCCTTTGGAGTCCCCACTTCCACCAGAGTTCACCCTAGGAGTTCCACCCACTTCAGGGCCCCCCTTACATCAGGGTACCCATCAGTCCATCTTGGGAAGTCTCCACTTACATCAGACTCCATTTTAAAAGTTCCTCTCTAGATCAGGGTCCCTCTTACATCAGAGTGCCCATAAGAACCCTCCTCCCCGTCAAAGTCCCCTCTTACATTAAGGTCTCCATCAAAGTCCCCCCTTACATCAGAGTCTACGGATGGGCCGAACACCCCCCGGATCTCAGTCTATAGAAGGTGTAGGCGGTTTTCAGTGCCAAAAGAGCTGCCATCTGTGTGCTGAGTCAAGGATATCCAGGCGGGACGGAGAACAAAGTCATCTCTCAACTTCACTCTCCTCTCGAGTAGGGATTTGGCTGAACACCCCCCGGTTCGGTTCGCACCAGAACATGTGAACAGGAAAAAAATTTGTGTGAACATTCGAACCCTATTAAAGTCTATGGGACCCGAACATGAAAAATCAAAAGTGCTCATTTTAAAGGCTTATATGCAATGTTATTGCCCTAAAAAGTGTATGGGGACCCGAGTCCTGCCCTACGAAAAAAAAGGTTTTAAATTGATCGTTGTTTCAGGAGCAGTGATTTTAATAATGCTTTAAAGTGAAACAATAAAAATGAAATATTCCTTTAAATATTGTGCCTGGGGGGTCCCCTTAGTCTGCCTGTAAAAGGGTGCATCTCTGTGATGTTTAGAACATAGCCAGAGCAAAATGACATTTGTAAAGGAAAAAATGTCATTTAAAATCACTTGCAGCTGTAATGTATTGCCGCGGCTCTCTGCAATATAGATAAAAATCACTGAAAAAAATTGTGTAGGGTCCCCCCCCAGTCCGTACCAGGCTCTTTGGGTTTGGTATGGATTTTAAGGGGAACCCCACACCAATTTTTTTTTTAAAAATTGATGTGGGGTTCCCCCTAAGATCCAATCCAGACCCGTATCTGAGCATGCAACCTGGCCGGCCAGGATGGGGGGGGGGGGAGAGCGAGCGCCCCCTCCTGAACCGTACCAGGCTACATGCCCTCAGCATGGGGACTAAGGGTGCTCTGGGGCGGGGGGGCTCTGCCCTTCCCCACCCCAAAGCACTTTCTCCCCAAGTTGAAGAGCCTCTTACACACAACTCTGGGCTGTGATTATCGGAATCTGGAAGCCCCCTTTTTAAGGTGGCCCCCAGATCCTGCCCCCCCATGTGAATTAGTATTGGGTACATCGTACCCCTACTAATTCACCGAAAAGTGTCAAAAAAGAAAAAAACACAGGAGACAATTAGGGGCCAGCCCTTTTTTAAAAAAGAAAATAAAAATAAGTGTCCCCGTTGTAATCCATCGTCAATCATGGCGAGCGACAGACCTGAAAAAAAAGCTGAAAAAAAAGGGCTCCCGCCGTTTGCACACTCTTTGCTTTGACAGTTTATTTATATGGCAGGGCGGGGCCACCTGGTGACGTAAGCACACAAAATATTGACACTTTGGGCAAAATTTGGACATTTTCACTTAGGGGTGTACTCACTTTTGATGCCAGCGGTTTAGACATTAATGGCTGTGTGTTGAGTTATTTTGAGGGGACAGCAAATTTACACTGTTATACAAGCTGTACACTCACTACTTTACATTGTAGCAAAGTGTCATTTCTTCAGTGTTGTCACATGAAAAGATAGAAGAAAATATTTACAAAAATATGAGGGATGTACTCACTTTTGTGAGATACATTTTATATATATATATATATATATATATATATATATATACACACACTCACCGGCCACTTTATTAGGTACACCTGTTCAATTGCTTGGAAACACAAATTGCTAATCAGCCAATCACATGGAAGCAACTCAATGCATTTAGGCATCTAGGTGTGGTGAAGAAGACTTGCTGAAGTTCAACCGAGCGTCAGAATGGGTTAGAAAGGGGATTTAAGTGACTTTGAACGTGGCATGGTTGTTGGTGCCAGACGGGCTGGTCTGAGTATTTCAGAAACTGCTGATCTACTGGGATTTTCACACACAACCATCTCTCAAGTTTACAAATAATGGTGGGGAAAAAGAGAAAATATCCAGTGAGCGGAGGTTGTGTGGAGGGAAATGCCTTGTTGATGTCAGAGGCCAGAGGAGAATGGGCAGACTGGTTCCAGATTATAGGCGGGCAACAGTAACTCAAATAACCACTCGTTACATTCAAGGGATGCAGAATACCATCTTTAAATGCACAACACATCCAACCTTAAAGCAGATGGGCTACAGCAGCAGAAGACCACACCAGGTGCCACTCCTGTCAGCTAAGAACAGAAAAATTAGGCCACAATTCACACAGGATCACCAAAATTGGACAATAGCAGATTGGAAGAATGTTGCCTGGTCTGATGAGTCTGGATTTCAGCTGCGACATTCAGATGGGGGGGGGGGGGGGTGTGGCAGAATTTGGTGCATGGATCCATCCAGCCTTGTATCACCGGTTCAGGCTGGTGGTGTAATGGTGGGGGGGATATTTTCTTGGCACAATTTTGGCCCCTTAATGCCAATTGATCATCGTTTAAACACCATGGCGTACCTGAGTATTGTTGCTGACCATGTTCATCTCTTTATGACTGCAGTATCCCCATCTTCTGATGGCTCCTTCCAGCAGGATAATGCACCATGTCACAAAGCTCCAATCATCTCACCACTGGACAATGAGGTCACTGCACTCAAATGGCCTCCACACTCACCACATCTCATCCAATCATCTCACCACTGGTTTCTTGAACATGACAATCAGGTCATTGTACTCCAATGGCCTCCACAGTTACCAGATCTCAATCCAATAGAGCATCTTTAGGATGTGGTGGGAGATTGGCATCATTAATGTGTAGCACCCTCTACCTTTAGTTAGGTGCTATGTGTAGAATTTTGTGGCAGGTAAGGTAAATTTAGTCAGGCCTGACTGAGGGTCAGTCCTGATTGTTTTGATTCTGGGCAGGGCAGTGGCCTAGGGAGTGGTTGGTGACTCACAGGCAGTGACGCCTCTTGGTAACCTCCCCTTTGTTTCCGGAGAATTCTAGAAGAAAGGGTGGGGTAGAGAGGTGGAGCTGCCTGAGGTGCTTGGGGAGCCCTGACCAATCCCCAATCTGGATTGGCAGCGGGCAGGCCTTCTCAAATACCTGGGGTCAGCCAAGCCAGGGTGGAGAGTTTGGGTGGAAGAACTGGCCTCTAGTCTGAGGCGGTGACCTTAGACTCGGGAGTGGACCCCTCGTACAAACCGAAGGGGTCCTGACCAAGGAGCAGGAGAGGTAACGGAGTGGTGCTGTCTCCAGGAGGGATCCACCAGGTGTCGGGGAGTGACATACACCCAGGGAAGCTGGAAGAGGCACACCGGAGCAGATTGGGGATGAGAGACAGTCTGAGAAGGGTGCAAGAGCCAGTTGTGACTGTGGTGTCGCTGGGCAGTGGAGTTGGGTTGTTGCAGCCAGGAGGGCTGGAAAGAACCAAAAAAGGATGGACTGGGAGCAGTAGTCCACCAAGGCTAGCTAGCACACTAAAGGGGTCCGCGGTCCCTGCCTGTAATGGGCGGTTCACTGAGGCCAGGCTAAATAGAAAGCAGGCCTCACCATGTGCTAGCTAGACCCAAGAAGTGTTGTGCTGGAGGAAGATGAAAAGTGCCGGCCTGTTCTTCTTCACTCCGGGCGTGAGGATCAGTGTGATTGAGGGCAGTGTGACAGGTGGACCACTACTTCCAGCAACCTCTACGGGGGCATGGCTACATTTGGGGGTGTCATCCATTATTCACTGTCAGTCGTTACCCCTAACAACCGCAATGGACTGAGCCAGGGAACTGTGTCCGTTCCAGTTTTAATGAGGATTGAACCAGGAAAAGGACTTATGTGCTCTGCCTGTTGCACTGTCATTATACAGGTGCCGTTGTCCATAGTAACCAGTGGGAGATGTTGCCAATTTCTGCTCCTGCTTACTCACTTTCTCCAACCGGCGCTGGGGCGGACACTTGAATTGAGATCCTGCAAATTCAGTGACTTTGCAAACACTGTACTGTTACCCGTGGCACCATGGCGGGCGATTGTGCCCATGGATTACAAATATGTCCAGCGCTCTGCAAAGGCTGGGCTAAAAATGTGCTCAGCGTTTTGCAAATGCTGAGCCTTCTGAAATTGTGCTCCAAACTCCTGCATTAAACATTAAAAAGTGATTGGGACTGTTTCCTGTTGCTGGGGTGATCGGGGTAAACCCGCGGGTGCCTGCGGGCGGGACTGTGCTAAAGGGGTTCCCTTCAGGAAGACAGTGGTTACTAAATTTATTGTTGCCACCGGCAAGGTCAACAGCCATCTACCTACAGTTGCTTGAGCACAGTCAGTGCTGGGCAACACGTCTTGCTGGTCACAGCATGCCTGCCAACTCCAGTTTGTTACACCAGGGGTCAGCAGCATGTCTCAGGAGGGGTCAGCTTATCATTCCAGCCTGCCTAGAAGTGAGGGGGCAGTGCCACACCCTGGAAGAGACCCAGCGCCTCCTGCTAGAATCAGACACCACGAGGCAAGCAAAGATAGCAGAGGGTGGTCGTCTGCTCCCTGGTTTGATGTGGAGGCCGGAATCGCCGGAGGGAACGCCAGTGGACACTGCCATCCGATTGGAGCACTGCGGGGGTTGCACCCTGGGGATGGTTGATGGGATGGAGAGACTGTGTTTGCTATGTCCCGAGTGCCAGTTACCAACTGCTGCCATCAGTGTGTGGGTACGGTGCGGCCACTGTGACGAACCGCTGATGCGGCGGTCATCTGCCCAGTAGAAGCCATGCTACTTCAACATGGACCTGCTCTCAGGACTATGCAAGTTGCAGCCCTGGAAGACCCAGAGGGCCGAAACGGTCCTGGAATCAAAAGGCGAGTTGAGTCGTGGCCTGGTGACTCCCCCGTGAAGAACGAGGACAAGGGTAGTGAGGCGGCTGTCGTGGCCTGCTGCCTAGCCGGGAAACTGGTAACTGTGAGTACTGCCATGCAGGGGCTGATGGTCCCTAATATTCCGGCCAAATCCTAGCCCATAGCCATTCCTGTCCCGGTGGAGTAGGTATTGGAGGGGGGGAATTGACTGGGGGGTCGAATTTGGTTCTACCGAGCTCGAGAAAGAGGAGTTAACTGAGAGCAAGTGTTGTGCTGGAGGAAGCGGAAAAGTGTATACACAGGAGTGTATATAGATGGTCCCGTTCAAGAACTGTTTGATCTTCTGGGCACCCCAGCAGTACCCTATACCCATCCAAGTTAAATTCCCTAATAAAAACCGTTTCTTCTTGACTCCGGGCGTGAGGATCAGTGTGATTGAGGGCAGTGTGACAGGTGAACCACTACTTCCAGCAACTCCTACAGGGGCATGGCTGATGGCTACAGATGTGCAGCAACTGTGTGATGCTATCATGTCACTATGGAGCAAAATCTCTGAGGGACGTTTCCATCACCTTGTTGTATTTATGCCACCAAGAATGAAGGCAAAGAGGAAAGAATGAAGGAAAAAGGGGGTACAACCAGGGCTGGTGCAAGGATTTTTGGCACCCTAGGCGAAACCTCATTTTGCCTCCCCCCTTGGCCCCACCCCCTTTTCCCTGGCCAGCCTGATCAGCGCCAATGAATTGCAGCCAGCTCAGCGCCAATCAAATACAGCTTCACCAGCGCCAATCAGTATAGCCTCACCTGTGCCCATCAAATACAGCTTCACCTGTGCCCATCACAGGGGCGGAGGCGGTGGTATTTGGCAGATCAGTTACCATTTCTATACACATTTGCCAATGGCATGGGATAATACAATCTCATTATCTCAGTCAGACAGTGTCAGTTTTTACATGAATCAATGCAGAGCAGCCAGTGACAGATCAACAGTGGCCAGGCGCCCCTAGGCGGCAGTGCACCCTAGGCGGCCGCCTACTACGCCTAGTGGTAGAGCCGGCCCTGGGTCCAACCCCATACTAGCAAGGAGTACCTAATAAAGTGGCAGTTGAGTGTACAGTATATATACAGTATATACACATAGTGGAATGTTGGGGCTCCTTGTCTTACCAACACTGGGACTGATCAGGTGAAGATAATGAAGGCAGTTTGATCCACTTAGCAGTCGGTTTGTGAAAGGATGTGAAAAGGTGACATTGCTCAGCATCCCCGGGATGCAGTGGTGTATCATCCATGGGTGCAGGGTGTTCACTGAACACGGGCCCTGAGGGGTGGGGGGCCCACAGTGCTCTGACCAGCACTGCACGTAAGGATGATCTGTTCCTGGTTGACAGCCGGGGATTATCGGTGCGGTGTGGGCTTGCACACGGGCCCACTAATTTCATGGTACGCCCCTGCCGGGATGGTTACTGCTGGTAGCGCTCGTCTTCCCGAAGACCCACACAAAAAAAAAAAAAAAAAGCAGCCATTGTTTTATTCCGCGCCATTCTGAAGGACGTAAGAAAATGCAGCCTGGGCATAAAAGTTTCAGAATTTTGCAGCATTAAGACGTTTCCTCATTCCGCTCCCTGCTATACCTTCCTGTAATCTAATTTGGCTTCGCTGTACAGGTGAAAATCTGTCTTTAAGGTATTAAATATTAACAGAAAGTGGCTTCGCTGAACCACGTCAGGATATTCCCAGAGAAAACATTTATAAAATATATATTGCTGCGAGTGCGCGGCGCAGATTTCATTAAGGATCACTTTTATTTAACCCTCTTGATGGAGGATCATGTTGTGGCTCTGAACGTATTCGCCGATACACAGAGCCAACCGCATAATGTCAGCGCTGCCTTGTAATACAGGGAAGGATTACGATGTAACATTCTTCTTCCGCTTCTTTTATTCATACGACCCCTAGAGAAGAGATAGAAAAGGAGGCGAGCAATTCCCATAGGTTCCCAGGAGCTACAAAAGTGGAATTCCCATCAGGAAATAGGTAAAACCTTGCTATTAGGTCTCATTCACATTGCACAATTTGGAATCGTGAGCAGAATCGCCGCGATTCCAAACTGCAGTAAAACGCGTTTGAGTGCCATTATTCTTATCCACTTGCTGACCGTAGGGCGTCCTATGACCTCCTCGGTTGGCAGTGGCAGAGGCGGCTCTCTAATTAGGCAAATTAGGCGGTCGCCTAAGGCCTCACACTCACAGGGGCCTCGCGACTGCCTAATTTGACACGGACACCATTACCGAGATAGAGAGTATTGACGCCAGCACTTTAAAGCTCTTAATTATATGCAATTTATAAAGTAAATTTTTTTATCGCTTGAATTATTTTTCCCATTATGGGCGGGGAGTGGGGCCTCATGTCTAGGTTTTGCCTAAGGCCTCACAAAGCCTAGAGCCGCCTCTGGGCAGTGGTTATACCGGGATGGCGCCTAGTGTTGCCGCCTTTTCTTTAAGTCAAACCCGAACACTTTAGCAGAGCACAGAATTTTTTTTATAGTATAAACTACGCATATATTTTGCAATTAAATAATATTTTGTAATCATATGAAGTTAAAGCGGAGTTCCGCCCGCATTTTTCACTCCTCACCGTGCATCGTTAACCACTTGCCGACCGCCCGCCGCAGCGTGGCGGCGACAAAGTGGCTCGCTATCGCAAACCGCCGTCACCTGACTAGTATTGTGAGCGCGCGCCGCCGGAGGCGCGCTCGCACGCTCACTGTGTTCCGGGGGGGGGGGTGGGGGGGCAGGGAGCGGGTAGGGCGGACTCGATCTCCACCGGCTACCCGCGATGGCCCCCCTACAGTGAAAGAACGGAGGTCAGTGTATGTAAACGCGGATCTCCGTTCAGACAGAGGGGGAAGGGCTGTGATCACAGGCTTCCTGTATATGGGAGCCATGATCACTCCCTTCCCCCTGCCAGCCCCCATACAGTTAGAACACATTGAGGCAACACTGAGGGTTAACCCCTTCACTGCCAATGGTGTTTACACAGTAATGCATTTTTATAGCACTGATCTCTGTATAAATGCCAATGGTCCCAAAAAAGTGTCAAAATGGTCCGACATGTCCGCCGCAATATCGCAGTACTGTTAAAAATCGCAGATCACCGTCATTACTAGTAAAAAAACAAAAATAAATAAAAACCCCAGAAATGAATTCTCATCATTCGTAAACGTGGCAACTTTTGTGCAAACCAATTAATAAACGCCGATTGCGATTTTTTTTTACCAAAAATATGAGGAAGAATATAAATCGGCCAAAACTGATGAAAAAAAATGTTTTTTTTTTAAAATATTTTTGTATTTTAGCAAAAAGTAAAAAAAAATAGTTTTTTTTTTTTTGCAAAATTGTCGCTCTTTTTTTTGTTTATAGCGCCGATCAGAAATGACACAGAGGGGATCAAATACCACCAAAAGAAAGCTCTATTTGTGGGAAAAAAAGGACGCAATTTTGTTTGGGTACAACGTCGCGCGACCGCGCAATTGTCAGTTAAAGCAACGCTGTGCTGAATCGCAAAAAAAGGGATTTTATTAAAACTTACCGTAAAATCCTTTTCTCCGAGTTCACTGACAGACGCAGCTCTCCATGACGTGTGGGTTTTATGCTGGTCTCACTAGGAGTTAACTAGGCAGGGAAAAGAAACAGCTGGCCCCTCCCATGGGGGCGTCCTCTCTTCCCACATAAAACCCCCTCATAGCATAGCTCTTCAGTTCGTACACAAGCCGTACAAGAACAGAGCACAGAGGGGTGGGTGCTGCGTCTGTCAGTGAACTCGGAGAAAAGGATTTTACGGTAAGTTTTAATAAAATCCCTTTTTCTCCCACGTTCACTGACAGACGCAGCTCTTCATGACGTGTGGGGATGTCCCCAAGCTGTGTCAAAAAGAGGGGTGGTTAAACGCTAACAACAGCACCCAACTGAACCTCTAAGGAGGCGCCAGACGCGCCTACACTGCCGCCTGCAAAATTTTGCGGCCAAAAAGCAGCATCCAAAGATGCAAACACATCAACTTTATAAAACTTAGTGAAAGTGTGAACCGAGGCCCAAGTGGCTGCCTTGCACACCTGCGACACCGAGCCCTGGTGCCTGAAAACCCAAGAAGTGCTAACAACCCGGGTAGAATGAGCCGTGACCAGAAGAGGGGGAACCTTGCCCCAAATAGAATAGGCATGGGTCACGGTCTGTCAGATCCAACGAGAAATCATAGCCGACGAGGCCGCCAACCCTTTGCGCGGGCCCTCTGACAGCACAAACAAGGCATCAGCTTTACGAAGAGAAGCTGTAGCAGCTAAATACACTTGTAAGGCCCTCACTACGTCCAAAGCATGCAACTCAAATTCCTTTGGGTGCGATGGACGAGGGCACAATGAAGGAAGAACAATATCTTCATTAATGTGAAAGGAAGAAACCACCTTCGGAAGGAAGGAAGGAGAGGGTCGCAAGAACCCCTTGTCCTTATGAAGGACCAGGTAGGGAGACTTGCATGATAGTGCTGCTAATTCAGACACCCGTCTGGCGGAAGTGATGGCAACTAAAAAGGCCACCTTCTGCGACAGCAATTGTAAGGAAATCTCCCTGATTCCAGAGAAAAAAAGCACAATCTGATTGCTCTCAGCTCCAGCACGTTGATGGGGAGGCGAGCCTCCTGTGCCGACCAACGGCCCTGGGCAGACAGCTGTCCCAGGACCCCGTCCCAATCCAAAGGACTGTCATCCATGGTGATGATCACCCACGGAAGGGGCAGGAACTACCTCCCCTGAATCAACGCCGAGTCCCGAAACCATCAGGTCAGAGACGCCCTGATCTGGGAGCTCAGAAGGATCAGAAGTTCCAAGGACCGAGGGGACCTGTCCCACCGAGCCAAAATTGCTCGTTGAAGGAGACAAGTGTGACTCTGGGTGTATGGTATCGCCTCGAAAGTCGAGACCGGGAGCCCCAGCCCCCGCTCGTAATGAATACCGTCAGTGCGACGGGAAAGTTTGCACTGCCGACTGCAGTGACCGCAACTTGGCTGGAGGTTTCGGGACTCGGCGTTGATTCAGGGGAGGTAGTTCCTGCCCCTTCCGTGGGTGATCATCACCATGGATGACAGTCCTTTGGATTGGGACGGGGTCCTGGGACAGCTGTCTGCCCAGGGCCGTTGGTCGGCACAGGAGGCTCACCTCCCCATCAACGTGCTGGAGCTGAGAGCAATCAGATTGTGCTTTTTTCTCTGGAATCAGGGATATTTCCTTACAATTGCTGTCACAGAAGGTGGCCTTTTTAGTTGCCATCACTTCCGCCAGACGGGTGTCTGAATTAGCAGCACTATCGTGCAAGTCTCCCTACCTGGTCCTGCATAAGGACAAGGGGGTCTTGCGACCCTCTCCTTCCTTCTATTCAACCTATATGTAAGTGATATAACTAAAGGTTTGCTGGGCAATGTATGTCTCTTTGCTGATGATACAAAGTTGTGTAGTAGGGTTGATATCCCTGGAGGGGTCTGTAACATGGAACATGATTTGGCATTGCTGGGAGATTGGTCAAAGCAGTGGAGACTGCAGTTCAATATTTCTAAATGTAAAATAATGCATCTAGGGAAAAAGAATCCCCTTAGAGAGTACAACATTGGGGGTACAGTGTTAGCCAGCACTACAGAAGAAAAAGATTTGGGGGTGCTTATTTCAGATGATTGCAAAATGAGCAAACAGTGTAACCAGGCAGTGGGAAAAGCAAATAGAATTCAGGGATGTATCAGTAGAGGGATCCCCAGCAGGAAGAAGGAGGTTCTGATTCCTCTATATAGATCTTTAGTGAGACCTCACTTAGAATACTGTGTCCAGTTCTGGAGACCTCACTTACAAAAAGATATTGATAAAATAGAACGAGTTCAGAGACGGGTAACAAAAATGGTGAAAGGTCTGGGGGATAAAACATATGAAGAGCGACTTCAGGAACTTAATATGTACAGTCTGGAGGAAAGACGGAAGAGGGGAGACACGATTGAAACCTTTAAATACCTCAAGGGGGTGAATAAGGTTCAGGAGGGCAGTCTTTTCAATATGAAACCAAAATCAAGAACACGGGGACCTCAAACTAACTGGGGGGAAGTTCAAAACTAATCTTAGAAAGTATTATTTTACTGAAAGGGTGGTCGATGATTGGAATAAACTACCAACAGAGGTTGTGAGACAGTCAACAGTAAATAGCTTCAAACATGCTTGGGATAAACATAAATCCATAGTCAGACAACAAGGTTAATGTAAAAAAATAAATAAAAAATAAAAAATAAAAAGGGGCAGACTCGATGGACTACTCAGTCTTTTTCTGCCGTCACGTTTCTATGTTTCTATGTTTCTAGGAAGGAAAACCTTTTCCTGCTCTGAGTCCAGGAACAGTCCCAGATACTCCAGGCGACGGGATAGAGACACCGTCGACTCCCGCAGGTTGAGCAACCAGCCGAAGTCCTGCAGCGAGGTCATTGTGATCCTCACATTCTCATCCCGAGCTGAGGCGGACTCCGCCCGCAGGAGCAGGTCGTCTAGGTAGGCTACTACCGCAATGCCTCTCTGTCGCAGCAACGCCAATACCGAAGCTACCAGTTTTGTGAAAAAACTCGAGGGCTGAGACTAGACCAAAAAGGGAGTGCCACCAATTGATAATGGAGGTCTCCCACTGCAAAGCGAAAGAAACGCTGATGCCGTGGACAGATAGGTACATTGAGGTACACGTCCCTGATGTCCAGAGACGCCAGAGATTCCCCCTGATGGAGGGCGGCTACAACCAAGTGGATAGATCCCATTCGGAATTTCCGCACCCTAATATATGGGTTCAGGGCCTTCAGGTCCAGTACTGGCCGGATCCCCCCCTTTTTTGTGGACCCCGAACAGATGTGAGTAAAAAAACCTTGAAACCTCTCGCTGGAGGCACTGGCACGATCACCCCTTGGTTCGAGCTCTTGTACAGCCCCGAAGAGGGCCTCCTGGCGTGCCTGCGGGAGCCCTAAGTCAAAGGGAAGAACCTGACCCTGCCTAGTGGCAGAGTGTCGAACTCAGAAAACGTCCCCCACCCGAAGCCCGGGTGGAGGCAACTCATCAGGCCGAGGAGGTTTGTCCTCCGGCTTTTTGGTTGCACGCTGCCATTGCCGGTACCCGGCCCCTGCAGCGACCTACCGGGCGGGTCCCTTACTGACCCGAGGTAGGGGACCCCTGTCTACGGCAAAACTCACGCCTCCGGGCTCTGGGAGGAAGGGCACTTACCTCCTGTGAAATCCTTAATGATCTCACCCAGCCGTGGACCGAATAGACATCCACCCTGAAAGGGAAGGTCTGCGAGTCCTTTTTTTTTTTTGAGGCATGGTCACCGGACCTTAAATAAAAAAAGAAAATTAAATAAAAAACGGTCACAAACAGGACCGCAATTCCCCTGAAGGGAAGCCAGGTCAACTCCTTGCAAACTAGGCATTTAGACTGAAGAGCTATGCTATGAGGGGGTTTATGTGGGAAGAGAGGACGGCCCCCATGGGAGGGGCCAGCTGTTTCTTTTCCCTGCCTAGTTAACTCCTAGTGAGACCAGCATAAACCCACATGTAATGGAGAGCTGCGTCTGTCAGTGAACGATAGGAGAAAGTGCTTTGGTCCTAAAGGGGGAAATCCTTCCGGGGCTGAAGTGGTTAAAATGAATTGGCAATTTATTTACTTTTTTTTCTGTTCACTTACCTGATTTATGCCTATATCTAATATCACTTCCCCCTTTAGGGGCTGCGGCGCCGTACGTCATTTCCGGCCTTGCATTGGATCCTTGGAGATCTCGGTCAGCTTGACATGGTACTACTCCCATAACATTTAACACTGGCGTCTATGGAAAATCTTGGTCAGCTTGACATGGCACTGCTCCCAATACATTTAACACTGGCGTCTATGGAAAATCTTGGTCAGCTCGACATGGCACTGCTCCCGTTACATTTAACACTGGCGTCTATGGAAAATCTTGGTCAGCTTGACATGGCACTGCTCCAGTAACATTTAACACTGGCGTCTATGGAAAACCTTGGTCAGCTTGACATGGCACTGCTCCAGTAACATTTAACACTGGCGTCTATGGAAAACCTTGGTCAGCTCGACATGGCACTGCTCCTGTAACACTTAACACTGGCATCTATGGAAAATCTTGGTCAGCTTGACATGGCATTGCTCCCGTAGCATTTAACACTGACGTCTATGGTAAATCTTGGCCAGCTTGACATGGCACTGCTCCCGTAACATTTAACACTGGCATCTATGGAAAATCTTTGTCAGCTTGACATGGCACTGCTCTCGTAACATTTAACATTGGCGTCTATGGAAAATCTTGGCCAGCTTGACATGGCATTGCTCCCATAACATTTAACCACTTAAAGACCAAGCCTCTTTTTGAGAGTCGACATTTACAAGTTAAAATCATTTTTTTTTTTTGCTATAAAATTACTTAGAACCCCCAAACATTATATATTTTTTTTCTAACACCCTGGAGAATAAAATGGCGGTCATTGCATCACTTTGGGGTTGATTTACCAAAGGCAAATGGACTGTGCACTTTGCAAAGTGCAGTTGTCCTCTGCAAGTGCAGTTGCCCCAGAGTTTAGTAAATGAGGTAAGGCTTCATTTTGCAAAGAATACCCAATCACATGCAAGGAAAATAAAAAAACAACATTTTTGCTACATGATTGGATGATAGAAGTCGGCAGAGGGTCTCCTCATTTACTAAGCTCTGGAGCAACTGCATTTTGCAAAGTGCACAGTCCTTTTCCCTTTAGTAAATCGACCCCATTATGTGGCACCGTGTTTGCGCAGCGGTCTTACAAGCGCAATTTTTTTGGAAAAAAATTCACTTTTCTAATTTTTAATTTTTTTCCATATTTTGAAAGATAATATTACGCCGAGTAAAGTGATACCCAACACGTCATGTTTCAAAATTGAGCCCACTCATGGAATGGCGACAAACTTTGGCACTTAAAAATCTCCATCGGTGACGTTTGAAAATTCCTACCGGTTACCAGTTTTGAGTTACAGGGGAGATCTAGAGCTAGAATTATTGCTCTCGCTCTAACAATCGCGGCGATACCTCACATGTGTGGTTTGAACACCGTTTTTCACATGTGGGCGGGACGTATGCGGTCGCTTCTGCACGTGAGCTCGGCGGGACGGGGCACTTTAAATTTTTTTTTTTCTTATTTATTTTACTTTTTATTTTTTATTTTTACACTGTCCTTTAAAAAAAAATTATCACTTTTAATCCTATTACAAGGAATGTAAACATTCCTTGTAATAGAAAAAAGCATGACAGGGCCTTAAATATGAGATTTGGGGTCAAAAAGACCTCAGTTCTCATATTTACACTAAAATGCAATAAAAAAAATAAAATATAAAATAAAATGACATTGAAAAAAAAAGGTCCCCTTTAAGAGCTATGGGAGGAAGTGACGTTTGACGTTGCTTGCACCCTGAAATGCTATGGAGCAGAGTGGGCGGCATCTTCTGCTCACAGGCATTGCGGCAGCCGAATCGGATCGTCTTCGCTGCTGCCGGCAGGTCCAGTAAGCAGTGGAGATTACAGGAACGTATTCCACTTCAAAGGACTGTTGTAAAATGATGGCGGGCGGTCCGGAAGTGGTTAACATTGGCGTCTATGGAAAATCTTGGTCAGCTTGACATGGCACGGCTCCAGTAACATTTAACATTGGCATCTATGCAAAATCTTTGTCAGCTTGACATGGCACTACTCCAGATTTACCATAGAAATCAATGTTAAATGTTACTGGAGCCGTGCCATGTCAAGCTGACCAAGATTTCCCATAGATGTCAATGTTAAATGTTACTGGAGCCATGCCATGTCAAGCTGACCAAATTTGCACTGCACTGCACATACGCGAGATCGGCAGGTGCATGCTGGGTAGCCAGCATGCACGGAATTCAGGAAGAAGGACACTGTGGCTTCAGATGCCCACACTGAAGATGGCCGCACTGTGCAGGAACTTCACAAAGTAAGAAAACAATGCTGTACAAATAGAAAACTGGGCATAGTTTACAGCATACCTTTGTTACATTGCACGAGGCATGAGTATTCTAGGGGGATTTTTATCTTAAAAGTCATATTTTGGCCGGAACTCCGCTTTAATCACAAGAGTGAGCTCCCCTGTTACATCTGAATCCGCAGACTTCATTGTAAGGGGGGACTCTGCAGACTCTGATGCAAGGGAGAACTCTGGGGACTCTGACATAAGGGATGCTCTGGGAAGCCTGATTTAAGGGGGAACACTGGGAACTCTGATGTACCGTGAGGACTCTGATATAAGGGGGAACACTACAGCCTCTGGTATAAAGGGGAGCTCTGATGTAAGGGGTGCTCTGCGAATCCTGATTTACCTTATTGTACTCACTCAGAGGCAGGGAAGAAAAGGGGGAGATGGGGAGACTTCAGTTACAGACAGGGAAGGATGGTGAACTCACTCACCCCTTGGCAGTCAGCACCTCTCATCCAGATGTATCTGTGGCTTCTGGGCTTCAAGTTTCCTGCCCCAACTTTCCTTTTCTGAGGCACAGTGCCAGGTGGGCAGACACAGAAGGGTAGGGGCAGGAAGAAGAGGAGCAGATCAACCCCTCTCTCCTCTCCCATCTGTGTGTGTGGACTGTTAGTGCTGGGCAGTGTGAAAAAGAGTGTAACAAGCACTTTCTGCTTAGACAACTGAAGCCAGCAACCCTGCATAGTCCGGTCTAAATAATGTGCCCGGGTTTCAGGCGGTCTGAAACCTGGACACAGGATTCAAAACCCGAACTGTGCGGGTGGCAACCTTAACCACTTCCCGACCGCGTGCTGTGTTTTCACGGCGGCAGTCGGGATGCTGAGCGTGAATCGCCATAAAAACATGGCGATCTGCAAACAGCCGCTAGGGGGCGCGCGCGCACCCGCCGCACTCCTGAGCAGTGTGCCCGCGGCTCGGGCGGACCTGATGTCCTCCGGCGAGCCGCGATGAGCGGCCACAGGGAAAGAACGGGGAACCACCGATGTAAACACAGTGGTTCCCCACTCTGTTAGTAGGGGCATGGGTGATCTACTGATTCCTGTCACTGGGATCAGTTAGATCTCTCATGCCCATGTTAGCCCAACCCCCCCACAGTAAGAACACACCCAGGGAACACAGTTAACCCCTAGCCCCCCCCCCAGGTTAACCCCTTCACTGCCAATGACATTTATACAGTAATCAGTGGACATTTAAATTTCTGATCGCTGTATAAATGTCATTGGTCCCAAAAAAGTGTCAAAAATGTCCGACATGTCCGCCGCAATATCGCAGTACCGCTAAAAATCACAGATTGCCGCCATTACTAGTAAAAAATAAATAAATAACTAAAAAGTGGCGCGGCCACTTTTGCGCAAACCAATCAATAAACGCCGATTGCGATTTTTTTTTATCACAAATATGAGGAAGAATACAAATCGGCCAAAAACGGTGAAAAAAATTTTTTTTATATTTTTTTTTTGGATTTGAATTTTAGCAATAAGTAAGACATTTGGGTTTTTTTTGCAAAATGGTCGCTCTTCTTTTGTTTATAGCGGCGATCAGAAATGACGCAGAGGCGATCAAATACCACCAAAAGAAAGCTCTATTTGTGGGAAAAAAAGGACGCAAATTTCGTTTGGGTACAACGTCGCACGACCGCGCAATTGTCAGTTAAAGCGTCGCAGCGCCGAATCGCAAAAAGTGCTCTGGTCCTTAAGCTGGACAGCCTTCCGGTTGATAAGCGGTTAATGATGCCTGCAGCTACAGGCATCATCCTGGTATTAACATTTTTAGCTACCGGTGTTCTGTCGATTACGGAAGATCGTCAGATAATGCCTCCGAGGATCTGCGCATGCGCAGTAGTGACGCCACTACAGCTGATCTGCTGGCGTGACGTCAAAATTGCACATGCAAAGACCGTTGGAGGCATTATCCAGCGATCGGCAAAGCGCAAAGGCAGAATTAGCACCTGGCACAGCGAGCCCACTCATTCACGCCGAAAACTGCGAGCAATAAGTTGCTTAGCGCGACAACAGCAAGTGAAAGCCGTTCCTGAGCTCTGATTGGACAGAAACATCCCACCATTCGCCATGGTCTGGAGAGGTCAGTGTTGTTGTTGTTACGTGAACTCCTAGCCAATAGGAAGCGGCCCTGCTGGAAGCCCCGGCCCAGGCTGACTTCATCGGATAATGGGCCCGGCGATCTGTGCATGCGCAAGGTTGATGTCACGTCAGCTGACCAGGAAATCAGCTGGAGCGACGTCACTACTGTGCATGCGCAGATCATTGGAGGCATTATTATTATTATTATTATTAATTGGTTTGTGCAAAAGTTATCATGTCTACAAACCATGGGATATATTTCATTGTTACCGACCATATTGGGCGACAGCTTATTATGTTTCCCTTTACTACCTAGTTTAGTGCCTGTTTTCTATGACATGGTATGGTTCTTTGGTATTATGTTTAGGCTTTAGAACCACTTTAAACCCAAAAGCAAACATGTATTACATTGCAGCTTACAAACTCTTAGATGTGATGGCTGCATTCGTTTTCTTTTTTTAGGCTTTCTTTCTTCCATATTCACCTGGTGATCTGGCCAGTAAGTCTGTTGTTTTTAAAAAGAACTAACCCCCCCTCTAAATATATCAGTTACAGGGTTGAGACAAACCATTTGCCCCTGGCAGGGGTGCTTACAACAATCAGCTTTAATTTATTTACAGTGTTTATCGGCGTGTAAGAGAGTGCAAATAATGTGTGCGTGTTATACGCTGATATTTTCCATTGGGCTGCCTGGGAGGGGAGGGGGGGGGGGCGAGTGCCGCGGGATTACACAGAGCGGGGATCTCCCACTTACTTGGCTGTCACTGTTATAGGATGTCCCGCCTCCTGGACTGGTTCCTATGATAGACAGCACACTGGTCCAATGCTGGAACGTGTGACATCCTTCATAGGAGCCGGTCCAGGAGGCGGGACTTCATATAACAGCGGCAGCTAAGTGGGAGATCCCCGTTCTGTGTAATCCAGCGGCTCTAATCTCCATGCACTGGTAAGGCTGCACTGATGGGCACTGATCAGGCTGCATCAATGGGCAATGGGGAGGCTGCATTGATGGGCAATAGTGAGGCTGGATTGATGGGCACTGATCAGGCTGCATTGATGGGCAAGGGTGAGGCTGTAGATGGGCACTGATCAGGCTGCATTGATGGGCAATGGTGAGGCTGCATTGATTTGCACTGAACAGGCTGCATTGGTGGGCAATGGTGGGGCTGCAGACTGGCGCTGATCAGGCTGTATTGATGGGCAATGGCAAGGCTGACGAGGGGCACTGATCAGGCTTCATTGATGGGCAATGGTGAGGCTGCATTGATGGGCACTGAACAGGCTGCATTGGTGGGCAATGGTGGGGCTGCAGACTGGCGCTGATCAGGCTGTATTGATGGGCAATGGCAAGGCTGATGAGGGGCACTGATCAGGCTGCATTGATGGACAATGGTGAGGCTGCAGATGGGCATTGATTAGGCTGCATTGGTGAGCAATAATGAGGCTGAAGAGGGGCACTGATCAGGCTGCAATGATGGGCAATGGTGAGGCTGCATTGATGGGCAATGGTGAGGCTACATTGATGGGCAAGGGTGAGGCTGCAGGTGAGCACTGATTAGGCTGCATTGATGGGCAGTGATGAGGCTGAAGAGGAGCACTGATCAGACTGCATTGATGGGCAATGGTGAGGCTGCATTGATGGGCACTGAGCAGGCTGCATTCATAGGCAATAATGGGGCTGCAGACTGGCACTGATCAGGCTGTATTGATGGGCAATAGTGAGGCTGAAGAGGGGCACTGATCAGGCTGCCTCGATGGGCAATGGTGAGGCTCCATTGATGGGAAATGGTGAAGCCGCAGATGGGCACTGATCAGGCTGCATTGATGGACAATTGTGAGGCTGCAGATGGGCATTGATTAGGCTGCATTGATGGGCAATGATGAGGCTGAAGAGGGGCACTGATCAGGCTGCAATGATGGACAATGGTAAGGCTGCATTGATGGGCAATGGTGAGGCTGCAAATGGGCACTGATCAGGCTGCATTGATGGGCATTGGTGAGGCTGCAGATGGGCAATGGTGAAGCTACAGATGGGCACTGATCAGGCTGCATTGATGGACAATGGTGAGGTTGCACATGGGTACTGATCAGGCTGCATTGATGGGCACTGGTGAGGCTGCATTGATGGGCAATGGTGAGGCTGCATTGATGGGCACTGGTGAGGCTGCATTGATGGGCAATTATCAGGCTGCATTGATGGGCAATGGTGAGGCAGCAGATGGACACTGATCAGGCTGCATTGATGGGCACTGGTGAGGCTGCATTGATGGGCAATGATCAGGTTGCATTGATGGGCAATGGTGAGGCTACAGCTGGGCACTGATCAGGCTGCATTGATGGGCACTGGTAAGGCTGCATTGATGGGCACTGATGAGGCTGCATTGATGGGCACTGGTAAGGCTGCATTGATGGGCACTGATCACGCTGCATTGATGGGCACTGATGAGGCATCATTGATGGACACTGACCCTTATTTTGCTTCAAAGTTCTTTATTTAAAATGTAAGCTTTTTACCTGAAACCCTAAAATTAAGGCGCGTGCTATGCCCCAATAAATATGGTATGTAAAACCTGTATGCCAAAAGGAAAAAAAAACCTGTTTGCTGTAACCGGTTACAAAGTTGCCTAGTTTAGTTGAAAAAAGTCCATCCCGTTCAACCCGCAAAGAGTGAGCTGTTTGTATTGTTAGTATTTTTAAATCTGCTAGTACATCTAACACTTCGTAATTCAGAGACACTTTGTGTATCCAAGAAGCCGATCCTCCCAAACGCTCCCTATACTCCCCACACCTGAACCCATGCAGCATTTTCCAAATTCCAATCTCGCTCGGCGTGGCGGACACTCTGTATTCCGGCGCTTTGTTAGCCGACGGTTACATTTGTAGAGATTTATTTTTATTATTAAACAATCAGTCGGCTGTTTCCTTTGTCTCGGTAATTACCACTCCAGATCTCTCGGGGCTTCCCAGTCGCACTGCAAACAATGACTTTTATGGTTGCTGCTGCGTTTTAGGAACGCGTTCCATTTTTTTGTTCGTTGTTTTTTTTTGGCTTTATGACTTCGCGAAATAACAGCCTCTGGCACATAAAAAAATTCCATAACACAGCGATTTAATCCCCCTCACCGCCGCACGTTCGCTCGCTGCCCGGAAAGCCAATTGTTTGGTCTCTTTTTTTTTTTTCCCACAATGAACCGATATTTTTTTTTTTCCGAGCCGGCGTCAGCTATTAATACAAGCTGTGCGGAGCCAACTGCTTACTCTCCCGTCAGTACTTAAGAAGAAAATTGATTACCGCCGCTTTCTGGATCTCAATCTATAGAAGGTGTAGGCGGTTTTCGGTGCCAAAAGAGCCGCCATCTGTGTGCTGAGTCAGGGATATCCGGGCGGGACGGAGAACACAGTCATCTCTCAACTTCACTCTCTTCTCGAGGTGTTCATCGAATCGAAGGGAGATAATGCGATGCGTTTAGCGCGGCAGAGATGGACGACGCGCGGGGTGCAAAGTTCTATTGCGGGTGCGGAGAGGTTGGGTGCTGAGGTTGGCGTCTGTAAGCTGAAGGGTTATGGAGGAAACAAGAGGACTATGTGACAGTCTGTGTATATACACTACACTGTGTGCAGAATTATTAGGCAAATGAGTATTTTGACCACATCACCCTCTTTATGCATGTTGTCTTACTCCAAGCTGTATAGGCTCGAAAGCCTACTACCAATTAAGGGGAAGAGTAATGACTCTACGTGTAGTGGATTATACGAATTAACCATCATCCGAAAGCTCGGATATGTCGAACCTCATTCTGTTGTACGTATTTCTCCCACTACACCAGTTTTATGAGTAAACGGATTATTAAGACGTGTGTCACATCACATATATGTGTCTGACAGTGTATCAGGAGAACAAAGGAGGTATTGGGAAGTCGAATGTCTGCGGTTGGAGTCGTGGGTTGGAGAGGCGTGGGCGTTATCTTGAAACGTGGGGCGCGCAGCAGGTAGAGACGGCGCGATTTGCGTAGCGTAATAGAGGGAAGCTAAGCTACTTGTGGAGCTCTTCTCTCACTTCAACTCTCTACTGACACAAGAGGCAGG
>BLSH010419315.1:229320-242907 GCA_018402905.1 Glandirana rugosa
AAAAAAAATGGTTTTTATACATCTTCTTATATACAGCCGGTTTTGACTACTTATTAAAAAAATTACCTAAACATGAAATCGTTTTTCATTTTTTATAACAAGAAAAAACGTTTTAACAGCGAGTAAAAAACAAATATCGCCGCTAGTCTTTACTGCGTCTCCCCTAGTTTATGGTGGTTTTCTTTCGAGATAAACACCCTTTTTTTTCCTGCGTTTAAAATAAACCCATGTTGCAGCGTACTGGCGCGTTAACAGTAAGTTTTACACTGTCGCGACTTTCGGTTTTTAACCAGACCCGTCCTCCCACCAAATTCACGAAAAATTATTCATCAGTTTTGGCCGACATATATTCTTCTACATATTTTTGGTAAAAAAAAAAAATCGCAATCGGCGTATATTGATTGGTTTGCGCAAAAGTTATCGCATCTGCAAACTGGGAATTGATTTCTGGCGTTTTTATTATTATTTTTTTTTTTACTGGTAATGGCGGCGATCTGCGATTTTTATCGGGACTTTGATATTGGGGGGGACATGTCGGACATTTTTGACACATATTTGGGACCAATGACATTTATACAGCGATCAGAAATGTAAATGTCCACTGATTACTGTATAAATGTCATTGGCAGTGAAGGGGTTAACCAGCAGGGGGCAGTGAAGGGGTTAAATATGTTCCCTGGGTGTGTTCTAACTGTGGGGGGGCGGGGCTGGCCGGGACATAACAGATCTAACTGATCCCAGTGACAGGGATCAGTAGATCTGTTATGTCCCCTGTCACAGAACGGGGAACCGCCGTGTTTACAACGGCGGTTTCCCGTTCTGAGGCTCCTAGAAGTGATCGGCGGGGGCGCGCTGGGGCATGCGCGGTGGAGGACGTCCATGGACGTCCTCCCGGCATTTCAGATCCGCGCTGGAGCCGTATTTTGGCAATAGCGCGGATCTGAAGTGGTTAAGGGGAACCCTGTGCCAAAATGACGTGGGGTCCCCCCTAAAATCCAAACCAGACCCTTATCCGAGCATGCAAGCTGGCCGGCCAGGATAGGGGGGATGGGCGAGTGCCCCCCCCCTCTGAACCGTACCAGGCTACCTGCCCTCAACATGGGGAGTATGGGTGCTTTGGGGCCCGGGGGCACCTTGTCCCTGTGTTCATGGGGACAAAAGCCTATTCCCCACAACCCTGGGCTGTGGTTGTGGGGGTCTGCGGGCGGGGTGGGCTTGTCAGAATCTGGAAGCCCCCTTTAATAAGGGGGCCCCCATATCCCCCCCATGTGAATTAGTATTGGGTACATCGTACCCCTCCTACTTCACCAAAAGTGTCAAAAAAGAAAAAAACACAGGAGACAATTAGGGAAAAGTCTTTTATTGAAAAAGTTTCCTCCGTTGTAATCCATCGTCAATCATGGCGAGCGGCGGACCCAGAAAAAAGAAAAAGCCTCAACAGCTCCTCCACCATGGGAGGGCTCCCGCCGTCTGCACGCTCTTAGCTTAGACAGTTTATGTATATGGAAGGGCGGGGCCATCCGGTGATGTGAGTGCATGACCCGACCCCTCTGACATCACATGATGTCAGAGGGGGCGGGGTCACTCACTTACGTCGCCGGGTTGCCCCTCCCTGCCATATAAATGAACTGTCAAAGCAAAGAGCGTGCAGACGGCGGGAGCCCTCCCATGGCGGAGAAGCTGTGCGCGCCGTGCATTATGGGGCGCTCCGCGGCGGTGAAGTTGCTGCGAATGCCCCATAATGTTCTAAATTCGGCAAACGGGCGAACGCAGGCCCATCCCTATTCTTGAGGTGTTCACCGAGTCGAAGGGAGAATTTGCGACAAGTTTAGCATGGGAGAGATGGACGACTCATGGGGTACGGCGTTCTATTGCGGTTGAGGAGAGTATCGGTGTCAAGGTTTGCGTTTGTAAGCTGGAGGGTTATGGAGGATGAACTGCAGAGAAAACAAGAAGACTAAAGCCTCGTACACATGGGACGATGATCGTATACAACAGGTCGTACTAACGACCGTTGTATGCGATATCGATCGTTTGTATGCGCGATTAGAACAGCCGACATACGACGGTCGTACAAGGGGAGTTGTATGAGCAGACTAGAAAACTTGGTCGTACCAACAAGCGGTCGCAAAACACGCATGCTCAGAAGTCAGGAATGGCTGGATGCTAATTACATGCACCTGAACGTTCTTCTGTGGTCGTACGATCGTGTAGTGCAGTCAGTATGCAAGTTACATTATCCAACATACGTCCCGTGTGTACGAGGCTTAAGGCTGCATTCACACCTGGGCGTTTTGTAGCCTGAAACCTGAAGCTACAAAACGCTGGAGGGAAAAAAATCAATGATTCTCTATGGAGACAGCTCACATCTCCACTCAAAAACGCCTGAAGCCAAAAGCCTGAAAATGCCTGAAGCACAAACAAGTTCTGGAAGTATTTTTGTAGCTTGATTTGGGCGTTTTTCTACTTTTTACATTGGTGACCTTTTGACCTGTACAAAATCGCGGCAAAAAATTTCTGTAAAAAACGCCTGAAAATGCTACGCCCAGGTGTGAATGCAGCATTAAGTGACAGCCTGTACACTATATTGTCAAAAGTATTGGGACGCCTGCCTTTACACGCAAATAAAATGTAATGGCATTCCAGTCTTAGTCTGTAGGGTTCAATATTGAGTTGGCCCACCCTTTGCAGCTATAACAGCTTCAACTCTTCTGGGAAGGCCGTCCACAAGGTTTAGGAGTGTCTATGGGAAGGTTTGACCATTCTTCCAGAAGGGCATTTGTGAGGTCAGGCAGTGATGTTGGATGAGAAGGCCTGGCTCGCAGTCTCCACTCCCAAAGGTGCTTTATCAGGTTGAGGTCAGGACAGTCAAGTTCCTCCACCCCAAACTCGCTCATCCATGTCTTTATGGATCTTGCTTTGTGCAGTGGTGCGCAGTCATGTTGGAGCAGGAAGGGGCCATCCCCAAACTCTTCCCACAAAGTTGGGAGCATGAAATTATCCAAAATGTCTTGGTATGCTGACGCCTTAAGAGTTCCCTTCACTGGAACTAAGGGGCCAAACACAACCCCTGAAAAACAACCCCACACCATAATCCCCCCCTCCACCAAATGATTTGGACCAGCGCACAAAGCAAGGTCCATAAAGACACGGATGAGCGAGTTTGCTGGCGCCTTAAGAGTTCCCTTCACTAGAACTAAGGGCCAAGCCCAACTGTTCATCCCAAAGGTGTTTCATGGGGTTGAGGTCAGGACTCTGTGCAGGCCGGTCAAGTTCCTCCACCCCAAACTTGCTCATCCATGTCTTTATGGACCTTATTTTTTTCCATTATAATAAATACCTATATATACGGTTCTTACAGAAGCTTCAGTAGGAGGGTGTTCATTTTAAGCTCATCAGCAAACACAAGACTGCTTCTTGGGATGACAGGAATAGTGATTTATTATCCATCTGTATCAAAAGCAGAAATAGATCTGGAAGAATTTTCTTTTTTTTTTTCCTTCAGATTCCTGGGGCTGCTTGGGAAATAAATGTGGGGGCTCAACCGGTGCCGACTTACACATATATGTTTATTTATCGGTACATTTCCTTTTCTCTTAGCCTTCTATCTCCTTCCTATCGGTATTCTGAGCTCATTGCAGAGTTACTTTTCCCTGCATTAAGCGCCCTGTATATGAAGTAAATTCCCTTTAATATGACTCTTCACAAAGTACTGACAAGCTACATATACAATATGATCGGCACGAAGAATACAAAATGGCAAATACATCCATTCTTTTTTTTTATCTGGGGACATTAACCTGGGTGAGACCAGTCTATATTTCAAGCAGTATTAAACCCGAAAGCGAACATTTATTCCATTGCAAATATTAGGTGTGATGGCTGCATTTGTTTTCTTTTTTAAGGCTTTCTTACTTCTATTTTAGCCTGGTGATCCAGCCAGTGAGTCTGTTGTTTATCCTAGATCAACTTCTCTTACAGTTACAAGGATGAGAAACACAGTGCTAGGTTTATTTTACTGGTATTGTTAACTTAACCACTTGCCGACCGCCCGCTGCAGAGTGACGGCGGCAAAGTGGCTCGTTAACGCAAACTGCCGTTACCTGACGGCGGCTGCGATTACTAGTATTGTGAGCACGCGCACGCCGCCGGAGGCACGCTCGCATGCTCACTGTGTTCTGGGGGGGCCAGGGAGCGGGTAGGGTGGACTTGATCTCTGCTGGCTACCCACGATGCCCCCCCACAGTGAGAGAACGGATCTCCGTTCTGACAGAGGGGGAAGGGCTGTGATCTCAGGCTTCCTGTATATGGGAGCAGTGATCACTCCCCTCCCCCTGCCAGCCCAGCCCACATACAGTTAGAACACACTGAGGGAACACAGTTAACCCTTAGAGCGCCCCCTCCAGGTTAACCCCTTCACTGCCAGTGACATTTACACAGTAATCGGTGCATTTTTATAGCACTGATCGTTGTATAAATGCCAGTGGTTCCAAAAAAGTGTCAAAATGGTCCGACATGTCCGCTGCAATATCGCAGTACCGCTAAAAATCGCAGATCACCTCCATTACTAGTGAAAAAATAAATAAAACCCCCAGAAATGAATTCTCATCATTCGTAAACGCGGCAACTTTTGCGCAAACCAATCAATAAACGCCGATTGCGATTTTTTTTTACCAAAAATATGAGGAAGAATATAAATCGGCCGAAACCAATGAAAAAAAATGTTTTTTAATTTTTTTTTTGTATTTGTGTTTTAGCAAAAAGTAAGAATTTTTTTTTTTTTTTTTTGCAAAATTGTCGCTCTTCTTTTGTTTATAGCGGTGATCAGAAATGACGCAGAGGGGATCAAATACCACCAAAATAAAGCTCTATTTGTGGGAAAAAAAGGACGCAAACTTTGTTTGGGTACAACGTCGCATGACCGCGCAATTGTCAGTTAAAGCGACGCAGTGCCGAATCACAAAAAGTGCTCTGGTCCTAAAGTGGGAAATCCTTTCCGGGGCTGAAGGGGTTAAGATATTTATGTTGGTGCAAGTGTTCTGGTTCCTGGGCAAGCGGCTTCTACACCCCAGAAGATCAACACCCTCTCCTTGGCTTGTAGGGTATTGTAATGAGAATGGAAATTGAAGAGCCACACCACTGCTAAGAGGTCCAGATACAACTTTATTCCATTAAAGGTCGGGGGTACAATCTAGGAGAAAAAAGGAGGTACGCTAGCGCCAACTAAGTGTAACATCAAGAGCAGTTTTAACCCAAAGTAAAATAATTAGTGGCAAAGGGAGTTAAAAACAGGCATGTAGCGCAGTAAAAATGAGTTCTCATCGACACAACAGGTCAGCGCCCAGATGGATTGGAAGGTTGGTCTCCTGGAAGGTTTCTTTCCAATTCCTGGTCTCCTGGAAGGTTGGTCTCCTGGAAGGTTGGTCTCCTGGTTGGTTGGTCTCCTGGATGGTTGGTCTCCTGGAAGGTTGGTCTCCTGGAAGGTTGGTCTCCTGGTTGGTTGGTCTCCTGGATGGTTGGTCTCCTGGAAGGTTGGTCTCCTGGAAGGTTGGTCTCCTGGAAGGTTGGTCTCCTGGAAGGTTGGTCTCCTGGAGGGTTGGTCTCCTGGAAGGTTGGTCTCGGGAGCACTGGAGGCTCTCGGTGCTGCCTGGTCCATGGAACGCACAACCCAAGTGGACGTGACGTCACGATCGGACGGGACGTGGGACGTAGTTGGCAACATGTTTGGGCAGCATGCACTCCTTCAGGCTCCTTCTGAAGGCCTGAAGGAGCGCATGCTCCACAAACGCGTTGCCAGCTATGTCCCACATCCCATCTGATCATGACGTCACGTCCACTTGGGTTGTGCGTTCCACAGACCAGGAAGCGCCGAGAGATACCCTTTGTGAATAATTATTTTACTTTGGACTAATACTACTCTTGATGCTACACTTAGTTGGCGCTAGTGTCCCCCCATTTTTCTCTTCCATAGAGTTACTTCTCAGACCAAGCTGCCACTGTAGTGAGCTATTACACTCCCTATGGACCTCTTTATGGACTTGCTATGTGGATACACTGCTAGACATGTGCAATTCGTTTCAATCCGAATTTGTTTTTCAAGCTCGAAAAATTAATTCATATGGAAATATTCAAATTAACGAAAACCCTTTTATCAAATTTTTCCAAGATCTGAAAATTCGAAAATCCAAAATTCAAAAATTCAAACATTAGAAAATCCGAAAATTAGATTTTTCGGAAATTTGAAAATCCGTAAATCCAAAAATCTGAACCCCCCCCTGGAAATCCGAAATGATAACTAACTAACTTATAATAACTATTACTAACTATGAAATTATAGGTATTGGAATTTCCTTTAAAATTTGCATGTTAGTGAACATAACGAATACGAATTTATCCAAAGTTACAAATTATCCGAAATAACGAATGCCGCATCTAAACGAATGGAACGTAATAAATTAATAATAATTATTATTATTATTATTATTATTATTAATAATAATAATACAAACTTTTATTATCATTATTATTATTAATAATTTGTTACGTTCCATTTGTTTAGATGCCACATGATTCGTAACTTCGCATACATTTGTATTCGTTACGCTCACTAACAGCCACATTTGAAAGGAAATTCCAATACCTATAATTTAATAGTTGGTTATTATTAGTTAGTTATTTCGGATTTTCGAATTTTCAGATTTTTGTTCTTATTTTCGAATTTCCGAATTTTTGAATTTTTGACTTTTCAGATTTTTGAATTTCCAAGTTTTCAAATTTCCGAATTTTTGAATATTTCCACATTTTGACATTTTTCTGAAGTTACAAATGTATTCAGAATAACAAATTTCGATCATAACGAATGACCCGAAAAATGAAAAAAAAAATGAAACGAAAATGAAAGCAAAGAAGTTTTTCGGCAGTGCACATGTCTATACCCTGCCCATAATGAACTCTTACTCCCCTGTGACACCCTAAAATTAGCGCTAATTTTTTATCTGCACAATTCAAGAAGTAGTCAAGGCGTTTTCGGGGGTTTAAGTGCCCCCTTCATCAGGGCTAGAAAGAACATAAGATTTTCACGTTAATCTGACATCAATACAATGTCCCCTCTATGGGGTCATAATTAAAACCAAACGGTCAATAGTAATGAGAGTGTCAAAATAATTACATAAAAACGAGATGATGGGTGCTGAATAAAATAATAATAATCATGACTTTTATTAAAATTATACATTATGGGTAAAATCCTAACCTAATAAAAAGAGAAAAAAAAGTGTAAAAACTCTCAAAACTGGTATTTGTTTTTTTATGGTCCGTTCAATAAAGATGATCAGTGATTTTACATATTTACTAGACTATTGCCAATGTGTAACTTCTAATGTGCCTTTAAAATCCCTAGACATCTTTTTTTTGTTGTATCAAAATAATTTGGGTCTGGCACACAATGGCCCTTTAAAGTGATATTTTTTTTACTTTTGTAATACAACTAAAAAAAAAAAAAAAAAATTAAAAAGTGGTTGGATGGAGCCGGCTAATTGGTGTTGATCTGCGAGGTCCCTGATCGTTGTTCTTGGAGCAAAATAATTTGTCTTTTTTTTAATATATTTTTGCGGGAAAGAAAATACTGAAATGACTTTGTTGAAATTAGAAAACATAAAGAGACCACGTTATACTTTGTACACAGAATTAGGATTAGGAAGTATTTTCTGTGATCAGTCGTGTAGAGCCAGAAAGCGTTTGAGCCACTTTGTTACTAAATCAATGAAGATGTATTATGGTCCTGAAGATTTGCTTTTTTAATTAGGAGTAAAGCAAAAAAAAAAAAAAAAAGAAAGATAAAAAAAAAAAAAAAAAAGGAAAAAAAAAAAAAAAAAAAAAAGAAGATGAAAAAAAAAAAAAAAAAAAATACCGGCTTGGCTATGAGGTTTGGAGTTCGGTAAGCTTCTGCATTGTTAACACAGAAAACATTTTTACATCCTCCGAATTCTCCAAACAATTTTTTTAAGTTTGTGTTTACCTATATTATTATTATTTCAGTTTTGGATACAGTAGCGAACAATTAAAATCAGTGTTGACCACTTGCCGACCGCGTGGCGCCTGTGGCTCTATTCTGCGAATCGCCGTAAATAGGCGGCGGTTCGCGGACGCGAAGCTAGGGGGCGAGAGCGCGCCGCCGCCAGCGCACTCTCATGCCCGTTACACTCTACAGGAGTGTGCCCGCGGCTCAGGTGGACCCGGTGTCCACCGGCGAGCCGCGATGAGCTGTCAGAGTGAAAGAACGGGGAACCGCTGATGTAAACACGGCGGTTCCCCGCTCTGTCAGTGGGGGCATGGGTGATCTACTGATCCCTTTCACTGGCATCAGTTAGATCTCTTATGCCCAAGGTAGCCCAGCCCCCTCACAGTTAGAACACACCTAGGGAACATGGTTAACCCCCCTGCAGGTTAACCCCTTCACTGCCAATGGCATTTACACAGTAATCAGTGCATTTTTATAGCACTAATCGCTGTATAAATGCCAATGGTCCCAAAAAAGTGTCAAAATGGTCCGGCATGTCCGCCGCAATATCGCAGTACCGCTAAAAATCACAGATCGCCGCCATTACTAGTAAAAAATAAATAAAAAAATAAAAACCCCAGAAATTAATTCTCATCATCAGTAAACGCGGCAACTTTTGCGCAAACCAATCAATAAACGCTGATTGCGATTTTTTTTTTTTACCAAAAATATGAGGAAGAATATAAATCGGCCAAAACTGATGAATAAATTTGTTTTTTTATATTTTTTTCTTTTTTGGATTTGTATTTTGGCAAAAAGTAAGAAATATTGTTTTTTTTTCGCAAAATTGTCGCTATTTCTTTGCTTATCGCGGCGATCAGAAATGACGCAGAGGGGATCAAATACCACCAAAAGAAAGCTCTAATTGTGGGAAAAAAGGAAGCAAATTTTGTTTGGGTACAACGCCGCACGACCGCGCAATTGTCAGTTAAAGCGACGCAGTGCCGAATCGCAAAAACTGCTCTGGTCCTAAAGCGTGAATTCCTGCCGAGGCTGAAGTGGTTTTGATGTCAGATTTCAAATTAGTTTAAGTCGTATTTTAGTCATCTGAATTGTTTGCGTTTCAGCCATATTTTAGTCTTTTGAGTTGCAGTATCTAACAAAAGTAAGTACATCCTTCATATTTTTGTAAATGTTTTACTTTTCATGTGACAACACTGAAGAAATGACACTTTAGGGCTGATCTACTAAAACTGGAGAGTGCAAAATCTGGTGCAACTCTGCACAGAAACCAATCAGCTTCCAGGTTTTATTGCCAAAGGTTAATTCAACAAGAAGCTGATTGGCTACCGTGCAATGCTGCACCAGATTTTGCACTCTTCAGTTTTAGTAAATCAACCTCTTTGCTACAATGTAAAGTAGTGAGTGTACAGCTTGTATAACAGTGTAAATTTGCTGTCCCCTCAAAATAACTCAACACACAGCCATTAATGTCTAAACCGCTGGCAACAAAAGTGAGTACACCCCTAAGTGAAAATGTCCAAATTGGGTCCAATTAGACATTTTCCCTCCCTGGTGTCATGTGACTTGTTAGTGTTACAAGGTCTCAGGTGTGAATGGGGAGCAGGTGTGTTAAATTTGGTGTTATCGCTCTCACTCTCTCATACTTGTCACTGGAAGTTCAGCATGGCACCTCATGGCAAAGAACTCTCTGAGGATCTGAAAAAAAGAATTATTGCTCTACATAAAGATGGCCTAGGCTATAAGAAGATTTCCAAGACCCTGAAACTGAGCTGCAGCACGGTGGCCAAGACCATACAGCGGTTTAACAGGACAGGTTCCACTCAGAACAGCGCCTCGCCATGGTCGACCAAAGAAGTTGAGTGCAGTGCTCAGCGTCATATCCAGAGGTTGTCTTTGGGAAATAGAGGTGTGAGTGCTGCCAGAATTGCTGCAGAGGTTGAAGGGGTGGGGGATCAGCCTGTCAGTGCTCAGACCATACGCCGCACACTGCATCAAATTGGTCTGCATGGCTGTCATCCCAGCCGTCCCAAATATATTTTCAAAGTGCAACTTGATTGATTAAAAAAAAGTGCAAAAAGTGAAATGAGCAATTCATGTGTATAGCAAACGTTTGTAATATAGTCCATATTGTAGTAAGAAGATCCCTCCATTGGCTGCCACTCGCCCAACAAATTAAATTCAAAATACTAACAATGAGCTACAAACTCCATAACTCTTCTCCCAGCTACATCACCAGCCTGGTCTCAAAATACCAACCTAATCGTCCTCTTCGCTCCTCCCAAGACCTCCTGCTCTCCAGCTCCCTCATCACCTCCTCTCATATTCGCCTCCAGGACTTCACCCGAGCCTCTCCCATCCTCTGAAATTCCCTACCCCAATCTGTCAGACTGTCCCCACCTAACAACTGCACTTCTTATTTTCTCAATCAGCTCATCCCCCGCAGTTATTGCCCTTTTATATCACTTGACCCCTCCCTTTCTATTATTATTATTATTATTATAAAACAGGATTTATATAGCGCCAACAGTTTGCACAGCGCTTTACAATAAAGATGGGACACAGTACAATTACAACACAGTTCGATACAGAAGGAATAGGAGGGTCCTGCTCATAGAGCTTACAATCTAAAGGGAGGGGGAGGTGGTACAAAAGGTAATGGCTGCAGGGGATGATCTGATAGAGGTGACTCAGGCATAGTCAGGGGCGTAACGATAGGGGTTGCAGGGGTTGTAATTGCAACCGGGCCCCATGGTCCAGGGGACCCGTGTGCCTCCCTTGTACACCTGAATAAGAGGGATGGCGGGGCGGCATTTAGAGGAACCATTCTCCTCCATTTTCCTACTAATGCAGGAGATTGGTTCCTCTATATGCTGCCCCCCCTATGCATTACTTGTCTTCTGCTGTTCCCAGGGTCCCTGTGTGTTTCCCTGGTCCCCCCCACAGAGCTGCTGTCTTCCCCCTCCTCTCTCCTGCCAGCTGCTGTAGAAGAGTCATGATGGAGAGATGGGAACGGGTCGGTAAATTTGTCATTTACCGGCTCCTTCCTTTTCTGAATGGACAGAGTCAGTGATTGGTACCAATTGGTTCATTCATAAGTGAAGCATAGTAAACTGTTTTTACTATACTTCTGTTTCTGAATGAATGGGAGGCTCGGTGCACAGCTATTCCTGTCCATTCATTCTGTGCAGCCGAAGTTAAAGAGAAGGAGATTGAGGGCTGAGGTTTGTTTAGACCCCTGATATCTCATCAAAGCCCCCCCAACAGGGCTCCTAAAAAAATGTAAAAAATTGTAAAAATAAAATTGTAAAAGAAATAAAATGAAATGGTAAAAAAAATTATAAAATTAAAATAAAAATTAAAAACTACTGACACCATTGAGGGAACTATCAGGATTGCAAATACCACCAAAAGAAAGCTCTATTTGTGGGGAAAAAGGACGCAAATTTTGTTTGGGTGCAACGTCGCACGACCGCGCAATTGTCAGTTAAAGCGACGCAGCGCCGAATCGCAAAAAGTGCTCTGGTCCTAAAGCTGGAAAACCTTCCGCTTGGTAAGTGGTTATAGCACTGATCGCTGTATAAATGCCAATGGTCCCGAAAAAGTGTCAAAATGGTCCGACACGTCCGCCGCAATATCGCAGTACCGCTAAAATACTCAGATCGCTGCCATTACTAGTAGAAAAAAAAATAAATAAATGAAAACCCCAGAAATTAATTCTCATCATCCGTAAACGCTGCAACTTTTGCGCAAACCAATCAATAAACGCAGATTGCAATTTTTTTAACCATAAATGTGAGGAAGAATATAAATCGGCCAAAACTGATAAAAAGAAAGTTTTTCTATATTTTTTTTTTTTGGATTTGTATTTTAGCAAAAAGTAAGAAAAACAGTTTGTTTTGTTTTTTTTTTTTGCAAAATTGTCGCGGGATCACATTGCGGGAGATGATTGGTCAGATCATCAACTTCTCGCACCTCCTATATGACTGCCGTAATGGAAGGAGGTTTTACATTCAGCAAGCCAAGTAGCCAGCAAAACCCCCCCATAGGAAGTAACTGCACTTCACCTTGCTCTACACTTTATGGAAACAGTTTGTAATATTTAGATTTCGGGTATCAGAAATGTCAGCTTTCAGTAGAGATGACACCTCGCCTGATACAGAAGGATGAAAGAAGAAAGTTATTAAAGTCATCCCATGCAGGAGAATTACTAGGAGATGTTTGCTTTGATCTGATAGCAGGGGGTCTCTGTTGCATAAAGAGTTTAAAGAGGAAGCCAGGTGGGTGCAAGACACTTCAGTGCTCAAATGTGTTTCATGGTCTACTGTGATTTTGTGAGACTGAGGTGCAATCTATTGTATAGAGTCTCCAAACTGCAGCCTGTGAGCCAGATGGGACCCTATTCTGACCTTATACAGCCCTTGTGGCATTGTTTCTCCCACTGACACCAATGATGGGGCACCATTCCTCTCACTGATACCAATGATGGGACGCTATTCCCCCCAACTGACTCCAATGATGGGGCACTATTCCTTCCACTGATACCAATGATGGGGCACTATTCCTCCCGCTGACACCAATGATGGGACACTATTCCTCCCACTGATACCAATGATGGGGCACTATTCCTCCCACTGATACCAATGATGGGACACTATTCCTCCCACTGATACCAATGATGGGACACTATTCCTCCCACTGATACCAATGATGGGACACTATTCCCCCCAACTGACACCAATGATGGAGCACTATTCCTCCCACTGATACCAATGATTGGACACTATTCCTCCCACTGATACCAATGATGGGACACTATTCCTCTCACTGATACCAATGATGGGACACTATTCCTCCCACTGGCACCAATGATGGGACACTATTCCTCCCACTGATACCAATGATTGGACACTATTCCTCCCACTGATACCAATGATGGGACACTATTCCTCCCACTGATACCAATGATGGGACACTATTCCTCCCACTGATACCAATGATGGGGCACTATTCCTCCCCCTGATACCAATGGTGGGGCACTATTCCTCTCACTGATACCAATGATTGGACACTATTCCTCCCACTGATACCAATGATGGGGCACTATTCCTCCCCCTGATACCAATGATGGGGCACTATTCCTCTCACTGATACCAATGATGGGGCACTATTCCTCCCACTGATACCAATGATGGGGCCTTATTCCTCCCACTGATACCAATGATGGGACACTATTCCTCCCACTGATACCAATGATTGGACACTATTCCTCCCACTGATACCAATGATGGGACACTATTCCTCCCACTGATACCAATGGTGGGGCACTATTCCTCCCACTGATACACTGATACACTGATATTAGTGTCAGTTAGTATCAATGTCAGTTAGTATCAGTGTCAGTATCGAATATTTGTCGAATATTTACACATAAAATGTATCAGTCATCCGACAACGCTATCAAAGGGGAGCCGCGCAGGACCCCTTCGTCAGGCATGTGATGGCATATGCCCGACGAAGGGGTCCTGCGCGGCTCCAAAACGTTGCACTTTTCTGTCATGTGATCT
>BLSH010419315.1:278147-289412 GCA_018402905.1 Glandirana rugosa
CCAAGTGTCAGATACACCGTCGGCTTAAACCCCTCAATGTCACCCTGAGCCCTCATCGTTCTACCGGCGGCACCTACTTAATTATCCGGCGCGAGTGTCCGTACTGAGGATCTCCCTCTCCGTACTACCCTAAACATCAAAGCGGTGTCGAGCTAACGGCTCCAACGGATGGGAACTAAGCCACAGGTCTCGAAGTTAGAGGTACGTCGAAGGATGATACCTCCTTCTCCAAGTACCTCTTCCGCGATGCACTAAAAGGTATTTTTCAGTCTTATCTATGTTATCTTAAATTACGTTCTCGCAATCCTCATCACAACTCCCGAACGATTTTTGAAATGTCCGGGTCCGGGTCCGTGCCACGGACACCCGAAAGTTCGGTACGGACCCGAACGTTACAGTCCGGGTTCGCTCAACACTACTCCTAACGCTCTTGCATTAAATTCTATTGTATCTATTCTGACTTTTTATGGAAAATCACGTAGCGCCTTCTCCATGAACCTCTTCCTCCATAGTAGGAAGCTGCATGGAGATTGAAGCTCTGGACACCGAATCAAGGGTAGGCAACCTCGGCAATCGAGCTGTGGCGAAACTACAAATCCCATCATGCCTCTCCCTCTAGGAGTCATGCCTGTGAGCGCGGCCTATTAATTCATCCACGGCGGCCATCTTGCTACTCCCGAGTCCCACTGTAACTCCCCAAATTCGGCTGCCACATAGACTGTGAACCCTTACTAAGCTACTCAATCACAAAACCTAACGACAGCATCATATCTGGGTACCCTGAACAGCCCTAACCCACCCGATACGCTCACGGCGACCATATTGCTACACCCAAGGCTCTCCACAACCCAGCCAGTCAGCACTGTTACCTCTGTGATAGAGCCCAGTACAGGGCAGATAAGTACAGGATACTGGGGCATGTCCGGAACATGGTGCTGAACAGCCGCACATGTTGAGCGCCCCATCTACACATCAAATCGAATCAAGGGTAGGCAACCTCGGCAATCAAGCTGTGGCGAAAATACAAATCCCATCATGCCTCTCCCTCTAGGAGTCATGCCTGTGATTGTCAGGGTCTTGCAATGTCTCATGGGACTTGTAGTTTTCTCCATAGCTGGAGGGCCGAGGTTGCCTACCCCTGCACCAGGACTAGGCCCAGACCATTCCTATTATCTAATTTGTGAACTGCTGTAAGTACAAGAGTCCTTCATCCTTTAATCGAAGAAACCTTTTTTTTCTTTTTCAAAATAGATTTGTAAAAAAAAAAAAAAATGAAAACGCGATGATCGATAGCGGCGTCTATATCCTCGGCCCGCCTCCAGGAACAAGCCGTTCGTTATTCCCCCATAAAACGTTCTAAATACATTGGCCACATAAATACTTAAACAGCCGTGGATGGAAAAATGAATTTACGTCGGCTTCTTGTTCCCCGTTCCCCAGGTGTTGTGCGTTTTTTTTTCCTTTTGCCTTCTTTTTTTTTTGCGAAGTAGAAGTTTTCCGCCGCCGTTGCCGCGCTCGTCTCTGTACAGGCGGCTCCCCGCCGCTTCTTGTATTATGTTTTCTAAAACATCTATTTAGATGCAGATGACCCGAGACTGTAAAAATATCATAGTCTGGATCGGGTCATATAAATGATAATAATGTAGTGATTAAGTTGTTGCAAGATGTTTCTTATTGGGCGCGTGTGCGGCTCGTAGCGTTTCCCGGCATCTCATTTCCATTATAATTAGGGGGAAGACGAGGATTTCATTACCAATTAGAGCTCGAATAGCGTCGTTTGTTAGTCTGCCGAAAGCCGTTATCGGGAATATGGCTTAGTGCCGCGCATAGAGGCCCCCCCTCGCAACGCCAGAGATTCGGCTTCGCCGCCAATCGGATGAAGGCGAGATTTAAACCTTGCCACCTGCGGCGACACCTGGGATTCCATCGCCGGGAATCTGCATTATACCCCCCCGACAAGTCGTAGCTTTGATCATTCGGCTGTTTACTATTTGATCCTAAAGCTGAACTCCGGGCTGCTGCAAAAGACGCAAATTATTACTGCGACTCTGTATTCAGATATACATACTGTAATTAAATAGATTTTTTTTTTTTGTGTTTTAAAGCTAAACTCCGGGCACAAACACCTTCATAAATATATTCATAAATAGCCACAAATCCACTTTGCATGCACCAAATGCCTTGGTAAACCCACCTATCCACTTGCCTTTTTCTGTAAAGTAAAAATCAGCAATTTTTGCCTAGACCCTCCAAGCATTATCTATATATATTCTTTTACCAGAGACCCAAGAGAATAAAATGGTGGTAGTTAGGGACGGTTAAGGGTACCTGGGTGCCGCCCCCACTGTCCCCGCCACCCCCTCTTTGCTAAATAGATAGATTCATGCATAGCATGAATCTATCCATGGCCGCCGCTGCCACCCCCTATTCATGCGGCCGGCTCATTTCGGGACGCCGGCCGCACAAATTACCTCGGTGGGGTTTGTTTTTTTTCTAAGCACCAGATTAGAGCCATAGACTCAAATAGGCTTCAAAAAAGAGTGACTGGTGGCGCAGAGCAGAATATTTGCTTTTCTAACACTGAATTGCCTCTCCGCCAACCAGGAAGCGTAGTTATGTTACCAGTTTCCCAATTGGCTGAGAGGTCAGGCAATCCTATTGGACACCTTTCTCAGAGGAAGAGGGGCATGTATGGCCGAAGCCAAGCTCGCACTCGCCGGACACCTTTGCCCGCTTCCTATATGGGGTAAGCGTGGGACTTTGATGTCCCGACTGCCCTGGGTGGGTCTGCTGCTGTCAGTGCTGCGAGCCCCATGGTGGGGGTGGGGGGGTGCTGTATAACCTACTGTACACGCCCTATCTGTGATGCTGTATATACCCTGCTGTATATACCCTATCTGGTGATGCTGTATATACCCTGCTGTATATACTCTATCTGTGATGCTGTATACCCTGCTGTATATACCCTATCTGTGATGCTGTATTGCTGTATATACTCTATCTGCTGATGCTGTATGTACCCTGTTGTATATACTCTATCTGTGATGCTGTATACCCTGCTGTATATACCCTATCTGTGATGCTGTATATATCCTGCTATATATACCCTACCTGGTGATGCTGCATACCCTGCTGTATATACTCTATCTGTGATGCTGTATATACCCTTCTGTATATACCCTATCTGGTGATGCTGTATATATCCTGTTTTATGTATACTGTATCTGTGATGCTGTATACCCTGCTGTATATACCCTATCTGGTGATGCTGTATACCCTATCTGGTGATGCTAGGCTGTATACTCCTGACACAATGGGTGGAATACATAAGGGGTGGGGCTTATGAGAAGTGGGAGGGGTCAAAAAGGAAGGGCAGGATCTGGCGCCCCCCCATCCTAAAATGTCACCAGCTTCCTGGTGGCCATTGCAATATTTTACTTGACACTGTATTTGCACAGCTGTCTTTCAAATGCAAATTTTCTGGAAAAATACTTTAACTGCTTCCAGACCGCCTACCACATATATACTGCGGCAGGGTGGCCCAGCTGTGCGAAATTACGTACCTGTACATGATTTCATGCACAAGGTCTGGGGCGCGCACGTGCGCCGCCGGTGGCCCACTCCCTGTGTGATTGGACACAGTGAGTCCGGCAGACGCAATGACCACTGGGAACCCGGTGATCATTCATAGAGAGGCAGAACAGCGGTCTGCCTATGTAAACAAGGCAAATCACTGTTCTGTGAGAGGGAAAAAGAGAGAACTTGTGTTTCTGCTAAGCAGGAACACGGATCGCTTTCTTTCCCCAGTCAAAGCACCTCCTCCTCACAGTGACCTAGGAAAAATGTGTGTGCCACTCAGGCTTGATAGGGAGGAGGAATGTGAATAGCGCATTCACAACTGCTGCTAGAGTGCTGACAGGGGATAGAGCCAGTTCTGGCTCCTGTAAAGGTTCAAGAAAGGAAGGGTGACCCTTAAAATTTGCAAATCCATGGCGTCCTACTGCAAAGAATGGAGTGGCAACCTCAGCCCGGACTCTGACCAGGCGACACACCCAATGTGTTTCTCTCCGCCCCCGGAGCTTAGTCATGGGGACTCCTCCACACAGTTAGCAAGCACCCCCTAGTGACACACTTAAACCTTTGATTGGCCCTGATGTTAATCCCTTCCCTGTCAGTGTCATTATTACAGTGGCAGTGTATATTTTTTTAGCAGTGATCACTGTGTTGGTGTCACTGATCTCAAAAAAGTGTCAGTTAGGTGTGCGATCTGTCCTCTGCAATATCGCAGTCCCACTAAAAATCGATGATCGCCACCATTACTAGTAAAAAATAAATAAAATATAAATTCCATAAAAATATCCCATAGTTTGTAGACGCTGTAACTTTTGCACAAACCAATCAATATAAACTTATTGGGATTTTTTTTTACCAAAAATATGTAGCAAATATGTAACAAATTGGCCTAAATTGATGAAGAAATTTGATATGTTACATTTTTTATTGGATTTTTATAGCAGAAAGTAAGAAAAAAATATATTTTTTTTTCGAAATTGTCGTTTATTTTTCTGTCTATAGTGCAAAAAATAAAAACTGCAGAGGTGATCAAATACCACTGAAAGAAAGCTCTATTTGTGGGAAAAAAAGGATATGAATTGTATTTGGGTGCAACGCCGCACGACCGCGCAGTTATCAGTTAAAGTAATGCAATGTCGGGTTAAAAAAAATGGCCTGGTCAGCAAAGGGGTAAAACCTTTCCGGGACTGAAGTGGTTAAAGAAGTAAAAAAAAAAAAAAACACTGAAGTTATCCAAATTTTTTTGTATAATGTGACATATGATGTTATAGATACCTAACATGTCATGCTTTAAAATTGCACACGCTCATGAAAAGGTGACAAACTGCTTAAAAATCTCAATAGGCAACACTTTAAAAATTCTTACAGGTTACCAGGTTTGAGTTACAGAGGAGATCTTGCACTAGAATTATTGCTCTCGCTCTAACTATCATGGCGATACCTCACATGTGTGGTTTGAACGCCGTTTACATATGTGGGCGCGACTTACGTATGCATTCACTTCTGCGTGCAAACTCGGAGGGATGGGGCACTTTAAATTTTTTTTTGTTTTTTATTTTTACACTGTCCCTTTATTTATTTTTTTATAATTTTTATCATTTTTATTCCTATTACAAGGAATGTAAACATCCCTTGTAATATAAATAAGCATGACAGGACCTCTTTATTGAGAGATCTGGGGTCAAAAAGACCCCAGATCTCTCAATTACCTTTAAAAGCAAAAAAAAAAAAGATATTTTGCCTTTAAAAAAAAAATCCTTTCTGTCAGCCCGAGAACAAAAAGTGATGTCAGATGTTGCTTCAGTCCTCCAAGGGCAAAGAGCCGAGTGGGGGCTATCTTGCCTCCACTCCACTTCCTGCCTAGCTGTCAGCTGCATCAGATCGGTTCAGGGCTTACCGACAGCTCCGGTAAGCTCGGAAACGACCAGGAAGCAACGCGACGGGGGGCATCTCTCCCACCACCTATAAAAGTGATCCTGTGGCGAATTCGTTACTGGGATCACCTTTATCGGAACCGCCTAGTGAAAAAAAAATACAATGGTTATAGAGGCTAGGTGCTGCCATAACCCCGGTATTTAACGTCAAATTAATAATGATGTATATTTACAGTTAGGTGGTCGACGAGTGGATATTACTTCGTAAAAATAGCAGTGATATCATTGCTATGCTGCACAAAGCCCATGCAGAGTAGAGCTGTGTGGGAGGGTCTCAGCAGGCTCCACCAGGGCTGCCCATAGGGGGGTAGAGTCTGTACCGGGCTCAGACTCAGCGTAGGCAGGTGCAGCTGACCACTTTGCCACTAGGTGGCTCTGTACTATATAGTGCTTGGTACAGCAGGTAGTGAAACTAGGTGTTAGGCCCCTTTTAGGAAGATCCCTCCCACAGTGATGGGTGGAATGGACCTGTATGCAGGAGGAAATGGCTGTAGTAATTTGGTCCCTTATGAAGGTAAGGTCTAGGGTGGATTACATTAGGCCTTGTAGGCCAGGCTAGAGATCTCTGTATGAGGCTGCTTACCTGGAGGATCCTGGGAGAGGCGTACCTAGCGAGGAGGTGATTAAGTGAACACAGTCCTGTAGGTACCAATGACCCTGAGTAGAGGAAAGACTGTAGGGAAATGGCTGTGGAGGTGCTGCACATGCTTTCACCTATGACTACTGCGGACCATCCACTAAATGAGATGGACTGCTTATATCAAGTGACTCAGGAATGTACGGTATGTCCTTGTGTTCTGACTGTTTTTCCACCAATAAAGGGCAGTGACTCTATTTAATTATTGTGTGGACATTCCTTCATCGGGATATAAAGGTCTGTGGCCAGGAATGTCGTAAGGATGCCTATGGCAAGGAGCAGGGCACAAGATGGCTGAAGGCTCGGCCTCAACAGGTGGGATTGTGGAGGCAGGACTGGGGCAGGGGTAAAGTCTTGTGTTGGGTGCCAAAAGTCAGACAACCATGAAGCCCCTCTTACATCCATTAGTCCAGTTGGGGGCACAGGGGAAGAGAGAGGACTTTTTATTTTTCATGGGTTTGTGGATCACAGCTCCCAGCTTTTATAATAAAGTTCTAAGTTTCTTGGGTCCCAGTAGTACAGCAGGAGGGCCCAGGGCACAGATATTACTTTTTTATTTGCTTTAGGGAGCAGGCAGAGTAATATTGAGTCACTCAGCTCATGATAGTCACTCCTGACCTCTGCACACTGCATATGCTCCTTAACCTGCACTTTGTACAATACATACTCCTGACATCTGCACTCTGTATATAGGCTCAAGTTTTGCTTGGTAAGTATCCCATTTACCTTGGAAATGTCTCATAGAGTCATGGATATAAAAAAATTTCCATGAGCATTAAGGGGTCCATTTCAATTAAAAGCTGAACAAAGGGGGCTAATTGAGAGGTCCAGTTTAGAGCTATGATCCACTGCACTGTGCTGAGTTGGGTATGTAGGAGTTTTTTGATGGGATAGGGTACAGAAGGGACTGGTGAGACTATAATGCAGCCATTCTCAACCAGGGCTCTGATATGGATATCTTGAGATAGTTTGTAGGAGTTTTTCAATGTAATAGGGTACAGAAGGGTGTCACTATAATGCAGCCATTCTCAACCAGAGTCTTCTGAAACCCTAGGGTTCCTCCAAAGGCTGCTAAGGGTATCTTAAGATAGCTATGTTGGAGTTTTTCAGTAGAATATGGTACAAAAAGGACAGATGTCACTATAACGCAACCATTCTTAACCAGGGTTCTGTGGAACCCTAAGGTTCCTCCAAAGGCTGCTAAGGGTATCTTGAGATGGTATTTAGGAGTTTTACAGTGAGATAGGGCACAAAAAGGACAGGTGTAACTATCAGCCAACCATGCTCAACCAGTGTTCCTCCAAAGGCTGCTAGGGTAGCTTAAAATGGTATTTTGGAGTTTTTAAGTGGAATAAGGTACAAAGAGGACAGGTGTCACTATAACGCAACCATTCTCAACCAGGGTTCCATAGAACCCTAAGGTACCTCCAAAAGCTGCTAGGGGTAGCTTGAGATGGTATGTAGAAGTTTTCTGATGGTATAGAGCAGTGGTTCTCAACCCTGTCCTCAAGTACCCCCAACAGGCCATGTTTGCAGGTTTTCCTTTATCCTGCACAGGTGCTTTAAATCAGAGTCAATGGCTTGGTATTTTGGACAGCTATTTTATCTAAGAGAAAATCCCAAAACATGGCCTGTTGGGGGTACTTGAGGACAGGGTTGAGAACCACTGGTATAGAGTACAGCATGAACAGGTCTCATTATAATGCAAACATTCTCACCCAGTGGTTAATGGAATCCTAGGGTTCCTCCAAAGGCTGCTAGGGGTAGTTTGATATGGCATGTGAGAGTTGTTCAGTGAGAGGGTACAAAATGGACAGCTATTCTCAACCAGGGTTCCATGAAATTCTAGGGTTCCCGCAAAAGCTTCTAGGGGTAACTTGAGTTGTGGCTGATTGTCCTCCCATTTAGAATTGCCTGACTAGTTTCAGAGCCAACGTAGTTTGGCAGTGTCAGCAGCTTGACATCAGAGACCTATGTAGCTGCGTGTAAGGCTGGCAGTTGGATCACCGCTGTAAGAGGGGTATTCTTACAATTGAGCACCAATGAAGGAGGCATTTTTCCCACAGACACAAAATAATGTAGGTTTAGCAAGGGTTCCCAGAGATGTGGAAATCATTTTAGGGGTTCTTTTGTTGTAAAAAGATTGGAACTTCCATAAAAGCTCTGGGATATGATAGGGAAGAACAGAAGTACTTTTGAATTGTAAAGTAATAGTCATAGATTTACAGCAGGGGTCCTCAAACTATGACCCTCCAGTTGTTCAGGAACTACAATTCCCATCATGCCTAGTCATGTCTGTGAATGTCAGAGTTTTACAATGCCTCATGGGATGTGCAGTTCTGTAACAGCTGGAGGGCCGTAGTTTGAGGATGCCTGATTTACAGGGACCAAGGTCGCATGACTGCTGACGTCTGTAGAGTAGAGTTTTAGCATATCAAAGTCGCTCTAACCATATGCCATGGAAGATGAACCCAACCCCTTTCACCACTCACTGGCAGGACTGTAACCTTGGTTCCCTACAATCAGCTGGGTGCCCAGACCCTGGAGTCTGCTCTAGGTCCACTGTGGTCCACCATCCAAAAAAATGAGCTGCACGCCAAAGAAGTTCAACTCCAGCCAAGGTTAATTGCAATGTCAAGACACTGTTCACTCCCACCCAAAGCCATGTGCCCAACATGTTTCACCTACAGCAAGGCTTAATCATGGGGACTCCAATGCTATAGGTGTTAGGGGCATGTCTTTGGGTGGGAGCGAGTGGTTTGCCGTCAGTACAATAAACCTGGGGTTCAACATCTTTGGTCTGAGTGGCTCATTATTTAGATCATATGCCATGGTTTTATTCCCAGTTCAATGCTAAAATTAATATATTTTACACCAGGTAATCAAAGCAAATTCCCTGTCCTTCATGAAGCCGCACATCCTGCTAATCTACTGAGAAAGCTCACTTTTATTTTTTACCTGTTTTCCAGATCCAGAATTTCAAAGATGATTCGTTAATGTAAACTAAGACACTGATTCTTCTTGTCAACTAAACTCTTAGATCTGAACGAATGGAAGACATCAAAGAAAACATCTATGCACTACATATGTCACTTATCAATGCTACAATCATCGGATTCACTCAGAAGTCCCAATTCATTATTTCATCAAAAGTCATGACTAGTGATGGAGGCACCGCTCTTGTTAAAAGAGGACCCCATTTTCTGCCTTCTATTTTTGGAAAATAAATTCACAGAAGATGCTTTGTGGCAAAAGTTCAGAGTAAAGAAAAAGTTCAGGGTGTTAAAAGAAGGTTTATTATAACAATTTTCATTCTGCTTGGTCTAGTTTGGTTGTGGGGAAACTGATCAGGTTTTCCCCATTTGACCAGGCATAGGCTTTGACTATTAATTTGAGGGTGGATTTGAGGGCGTTCCTGGTGTTGGGCTTGGTCTGCTAGATCTTGGTGCCAGAAGCCCTAGGTTGGCAGTTTTGGTGCAAAGCTCTATGTTCCAGGAGCAAATGGGAACCCCCAAGCTTCTTGAATCATTTCTATATTGAAATTTACCCCTTAGTGCCCGTTCACATAGGGGCGACTTGAGATCTGACTTGAGTTGCCTCACGTCGCCCCAAGTCGCTTGACATATGAAATCCCATTGAAATGAATGGGAGCCGTCTTAACCACTTCAGCCCCGGAAGGATTTCCAGCTTTAGGACCGGAGCCCTTTTTGCGATTCGGCACTGCGTCGCTTTAACTGACAATTGCGCGGTCGTGCGACGTTGTACCCAAACGAAATTAGCGTCCTTTTTTTCCCACAAATAGAGCTTTCTTTTGGTGGTATTTGATCACCTCTGCGTCATTTCTGATAGCCGCTATAACCAAAAGAAGAGCGACAATTTTGCAAAAAAACCCAAATTTCTTACTTTTTGCTAAAATACAAATCCAAAAAAAAAATATAAAAATTGGTTTTGGCCAATTTATATTCTTCCTCATATTTGTGATAAAAAAAATCGCAATCGGCGTTTATTGATTGGTTTGCGCAAAAGTGGTCGCGTTTATGGATGATGAGAATTCATTTTTGGGGTTTTTATTTATTTATTTATTTTTTTACTAGTAATGGTGGCGATCTGCGATTTTTAGCGGTACTGCGATATTGCGGCAGACATGTCGGACCATTTTGACACATTTTTGGGACCATTGGCATTTATACAGCGATCCGTGCTATAAAAATGCACTGATTACTGTGTAAATGCCATTGGCAGTGAAGGGGTTAACCTGCAGGGGGCGCTCTAAGGGTTAAGTATGTTCCCTGGGCGTGTTCTAACTGTGGGGGGACTGCCCTAGCTGCAGAAGGGAAGTGGTCACACGTCCGTATACAGGAAGGCTGTGATCACAGCCCTTCCCCCTTCACAGAACGGAGGTCCGTGTTTACATCCATTCCTTCGCTCCGGGGGGGGCCATCGCGGGTAGCCGGCGGCAATTGAAGCCGCCGCACCCACTCCCTGGCCCTCCCCGAACACAGTGAGCATGCGGGCGCGCCTCCGTCGGCGCGCAAGCGCTCACTAGGCTCGGTCACGCGGCCGCCGTCATATGATGGCGATTTGCGCTCACCAGCCACCTTGTCGCCGTCAATTGCCTATCGGCGGTCGGCAAGGAGTTAATATACACAACTTAAGCCGCTCCAACTTCAAGGCGACTTCTGAAAAGGTTCCTGTACTACTTCTAGGCGACTTCTATCCGACTTGTGCCCATAGGATTCAATAGAAGTCGCCTCCAAGTCGGATCCCCCCATCTACATGGAAGCGACTTTGGAGTTAAAAGAATAGAATTTATTTTTAGGCAGCCCCCTCCCTCCATTCTCTGATTGGTCAAGGCAAAGTCGCCTGGCAAAAGTCGTGTTGTAAAGTTGCCTGAGGTCCTTGAAGTCTCGCTGGAAGTCGTGCTGGAAGTCGCGCTGAAGTCGCCTAGCGAAATTGCGCCGAAGTTGGGTCGCCCCTACGTGAATGCAGGCTTGCTCCACTGCAAATGCTAGATGCTCAGTTTGAGGTTCTCCACCGGGGCTCCACTGTCTACCGGGGCAGTTTTTGAATTGTTTTCATACATGTTAAAATCAGCATGTTTTGCTAGAAATTACTGTAACC
>BLSH010419315.1:291190-304823 GCA_018402905.1 Glandirana rugosa
GTCTTGCCTACAGTCAAGCATGGTGGTGGGAGTGTCATGGTCTGGGGCTGCATGAGTGTTGCCGGCACTGGGGAGCTACAGTTCATTGAGGGAACCATGAATGCCAACATGACAATAATGGTGGTCACACAAAATATTGACACTTTGGGTCCAATTTGGACATTTCCACTTTTGTTGCCAGCGGTTTAGACATTAATGGATGTGTGTTGAGTTATTTTGAGGGGACAGCAAATTTACACTGTTATACAAGCTGTACACTCACTACTTTACATTGTAGCAAAGTGTCATTTCTTCAGTGTTGTCACATGAAAAGATAGAATAAAATATTTACACAAATGTGAGTGGTGTACTTACTTTTGTGAGATACTGTATAAAGTGCTGCTAAACTGGTGGCAATATATAAGTGCCTGTAATAAATACATATTTGAATATGAAAATATATGTATTTTAGTGGAAACAAACACAATAATATACCCTAGTATTACATTTTGGTAAAATATAAAAGGATGGGTTGCTCCAAATAAATAAATATGAGACGTGTAAAACCTTAAAATTATGCATAACCATGGAATCGCAAAGAACAATGGTACAGAGAAATAAAGAAAGAAAGAAAGAAAGAAAGAAAGAAAGAAAGAAAGAAAGAAAGAAAGAAAATGATAAGAAGAAAGACAGTCAAAGAGAAGAATGGAAGGAAGGAGGGAAACAGGGAAGGGAAAGAAAGAAAGAGAGAGAGAGAGAGGGAGGGAGTTGGAAAGAAAGAAAGAAAGAAAGAAAGAAAGAGAGAAAGAAAAAGTAAGTAAAGGAAAATGACAAGAAGTAAGAAAGACAAAGAGAAGAATAGAAGGAAGGAGGAAAAGAAAGAAAGAGAGAGAGAGGAAGAAAGAAAGAAAGAGAGAGAAGGAAAGAGAGAAAGAAAGAAAGAAAGAGAGAGAGAAAGAAAGAAAGAAAGAGAGAAAGAAAGAAAGAAAGAAAGAAAGAAAGAAAGAAAGAAAGAAAGAAAGAAAGAAAGAAAGAGAGAAAGAAAGAGAGAGAGAGAGAAAGAAAGAAAGAAAGAGAGAGAGAGAGAGAGAAAGGAAGGAAGGAAGGAAGGAAGGAAGGAAGGAAGAAAGAAAGAAAGAAAGAAAGAAAGAAAGAAAGAAAGAAAGAAAGAAAGAGAGGGAGGGAGGGAGGGAGCGAGAAAGGAAGGAAGGAAGGAAGGAAGGAAGGAAGGAAGAAAGAAAGAAAGAAAGAAAGAAAGAAAGAAAGAAAGAAAGAAAGAAAGAGAGAGAGGGAGGGAGGGAGGGAGGGAGGGAGCGAGAAAGGAAGGAAGGAAGGAAGGAAGAAAGAAAGAAAGAAAGAAAGAAAGAAAGAAAGAAAGAAAGAAAGAAAGAAAGAAAGAAAGAAAGAAAGAAAGAGAGAAAGGGAAAATGAAAAGATGAAAGAAAGACAAACATAAGAATGGAAGGAAGAAGGGAATGAAAGAAAGGATAGAAGCAGGAAAGAAAGAAAGAAAATGGCAAGGTGAAAAAAAGATAAAGAGAAAAATGGAAGGAAGGAAGAAAGGAAGGAGGGAAGCAGGGAAATGGAAAAAAGTAAGAAAGAAAGAAAAATAGAAGAATGAAAGTACGGAAGGAAGGAAAAGAAATAAAGAAAATAACTAGAAGGAAGAAAGACAAAGAGAAGAATAGAAGGAAGGAGGGAAAGAAACGAAAGAGAGAAAGAAAGAGAGAGAGAGAAAGGAAGAAAGAAAGAAAGAGAGAGAGAGAGAGAGAGAGAGAAAGAAAGGAAGGAAGAAAGAAAGAAAAAGAAAGAGAGAAAGAGAAAGTAAGAAAATGAAAATGATAAGAAGGAAGAAAGACAAAGAGAAGAATGGAAGGAAGAAGGGAATGAAAGAAAGGATAGAAGCAGGGAAAGAAAGAAAGAAAGAAAGAAAGAAAGAAAGAAAGAAAGAAAGAAAGAAAGAAAATGGCAAGATGAAAAAAGATAAAGAGAAAAATGGAAGGAAGGATGGAAGGAAGGAAGGACAGGGAAGGTCACAGGTAGACAGACAATCCAGGAAAATACTCTTCCGGTACATGTTGCCATTTTTACAATCTATTTTCATTGGCGATATCGTTTTATGAGTCTTCTGATACTTGAATGAACATGATCACATGTGGAATGGCTCATAATCCTAAAAGGATGGCCATAAATAATTGACTTCATATTTTGCTTCCTCAGCTCTTAGCGGCTCTCAGATGATGATGTGGAACGGCTTCATAACATGTAATGCGAGTCTTTTATCTGGCTGCCAGGAGGGAAGCACCTCTTATTATTGGCAATATGTAAGCAAATCGTCCTGTGCATTAAAATGTATCACGGAGATGTCTTTCCACTAATTAAATGCTTGATGTTACTGGTTGGCTATTGTCCTCTACAAATGGCCTGTATGTAATGGATGATATTAAGTTATAATCAATACTCATGTAAGATTTACTATCCCATTTAATGCAGACAGCTACTACGCCATAGGATAAATAATAGATGAAGGAGACTCTGGTTTAGTGCTGCTAATTCCAAAATGTGGAACCAGCCAATTATTATTCACACGTTATGCTCTCCCATTGTAGATTGGGATGTTTTATCTGCATAAAGACACATAAAGCTGTCAGTTGGAGCCCAACGTATTGTACAAATGGCCTTAACTTGTTAATTAACTAAATATAACATAATCCTTTATGTGATCCTGACACCAGGCTGGGCCATTCAACGAAAGCATAAGTAGAGTTTACATCAGAGAACATCACATGGCAAAATGGTCAATAGATCCCGAGATATAGTCGGCTCAGGTCTCATGCAGGTCTTGATGTTTCCCGTAAAAGTCTACCTAGCTCCCCCCTCCCCCCAACTGCCAAGTCTTCCTATTGGCATATTACTTTGATTGGCAGTCTTACAAATAAGAACAGGTTCTTAGTACGCGTGCCAAGCATTTATGAACGCCTGATCAACACATCTATGGCATCATGCCCACAAACGCTTAGCATCTCCTGTATGATTTAAGGTGTAAAGTCACTGTTGCTTTCTGGCACCCAGAGAGCCACACATGCCACATACAGCCACCAATACTAGTGAATGTCTGTAGGTGGCATATACCCACGCCAATGGTTGTTTTGGTGCTTAGCCTTGCTTGCACCTGCAGCGTTCCTTCTGCAGAAGCCATTGGCATATATCCAAGCATTGCCACCTACAGATATTCACTTGCTTTGGCAGCTGTACATGGCATGCGCTGCTAAGGGTCCACGCACAGGAGGCCTATATGAGCTTGTTGGACATCCTAGTGCAAAACCATGGTCATAGAAATGTAGTTTATACATGGAAAAGCATGCTCACTGACTAATAGTGCCATCATCCCTAGTGGTAAACCAAGAAAGAAAACCCTCCAAAGGTGGGACTATATCAGCACTAAATGATATAAATTATAACAATGTGTTTAAAACAATACGTTTATTGGTACATATAGAGGTAGAAGAACATGGTACAAAAGGATAAAATTGACTAAATGAGGTTTTAAAAGGATGGGAGTGCCTTTCAAATCCAAGCGCCTGCATCATCCTGCTTTTAGCCCTGATAAAGGGGGAGTGTTGAGCCCCCTGAACCGTGTTGGCTGTTTCATAATGATAAAAAATATTTTAAAAGTCTGTACATCCTTTTAAAACCTCAACGTACCCCTCTAAGGAGTCCAGCAAGACCCCAGAGTTGCTGGAGAGCAGCCTCTTTGACCTCGAACCATCTATTCCACCAAAACACATCCGCATAAGTTTCAGTGCTCCAACATCACAAAGATTGCATGTACTTAAAATTGAATAAATGACACGCCACAGATGGAATATGGTACAATACAGGCCTGTAACGTGTTTCAGGATTTTCCTTCATCAGAGGTAGCTTGGAGTGACCACTGTAGGTCATCTTCCAATTGAGCAAACAGATGAAAAAGGAGGCAGGTCTTTAGAAAGGTTTACAAATCATCACAAACCACCATCACCAGCCTTAGCCAGGGCGGTCAGGAATGCATCTGGGAAAAGGGCCTGCAGCAGTTCAATCCAGGGGCCAGGGAGGGGGTCCGTCCACAAGGTGCCACCAACTCTCCTGAGGGACTGAGCATCTCTCACTACGGATGTGCTGTTGTAATTGGGCCATTATTGTTAAAATCATTTCAGTTCATTACATTTGCTCCTTTGTGGAGCTTGTTTTGAGCCCCACGCACTGACAGCACACCACATTACTTGAGTGGTCTACTGCACAGCTAGCTTTCTGGACTCACGTTCAATATCCAGGAGAGTGGGTGGCACCTTGTGGACGGACCCCCTCCTTGGCCCACGATTGAACAGTTGCAGGCCTTTTTCCCGGATGAATTCCTGACCACCCTGGCTGCGGCTGACATGCCTCTTTTTTCATCTATTTGTTCAATTGGAAAATGACCTACAGTGGTCACTCCGGGCTACCTCTGATGAAGGAAAATTCCGAAACGCGTTAGTAGCATGTACTCTACCATATTCCATCTGCGGCATATCGTTTATTCAATTTTATCCTTTTGTACCCTGTTCTTCTACTTCTATATGTACCAATAAACGTATTGTTTTGACCACATTGTTATAGTTTATATAATTTCGTGCCGATATAGCCCCACCTTTGAGGGTTTTCTTTCTTGGTATAGAAATGTAGTTGTCCCACTTTGTAGCCATAACAGCCACTGCTCTAAGGGTAAGGCCTTCTACAAGACATTGAAGTGTACCCATGGGAATTTGTGCCCGTTCAGCAAAAAGAACATTGGCGAGGTCAGGTATTGAAACTCCACGAGGTGAGACCTTGCCACCCTCCCACCAAGCTGCTTGGCAATGGTCTTGTAGCCCATTCCAGCCTTGTGTAGGTCTACAGTCTTGTCCCTGACATCCTTGGACAGCTCTTTGGTCTTGGCCATGGTGGAGAGATTGGAATCTAATTGATTGATTGCTTCTGTGGAGAGGAGTCTTTTATACAGGTAACAAGCTGAGATTAGGGGCACTCCCTTTAAGAGAGAACTCCTAATCTCAGCTCATTACCTGTATAGAAGACACCTGGGAGCCAGAAATCTTGCTGATTGATAGGAAATAAAATACCTATTTCTCTCATTAACCGGTTCCGGACCGGCTGGCGTACATTTACTGCTGCAGAGTGGCACAGTCCAGTGAATCACCGTCTATAAACAGCGGCTCACTCGTGTGCGGTTAGCGGGGCGGGAGCGCGCCGGTACGCTCTCATGCCCGCCGCACTCTCCAGCAGTATGGCCGTATGACTCGATGTCTACCAGCTACCAGCGATTGCCTGGCACAGAAGAAAAGCGGGGAACCCCTGTGTTTACATTGGAGGTCAGGCGCCATGTAAGAGATCTACTGATCCCTGTCACTGGGATCAGTTACATCTCTTATACCCATGGCAGCCCAGCCCCCACACAGTTAGAACACAGTTAACCCCTAGATCGCCCCCTGCAGGCTAACCCCTTCACTGCCAATGACATTTATACAGTAATCAGTGGATACTTAAATTTCTGATCGCTGCATAAATGTCATTGGCCCCAAAAAAGTGTCAAAAATGTCTGACATGCCTGCCGCAATATCACAGTCCTGATAAAAATTACAGATCGCCGCCATCACTGAAAACAGGGACCCTGGTCACCCCCCCAAAAAATGACATGCCAATTGTGGCATGTAGGGGGGGTCACCTTCCTTTAAAGCGGAAGTTCCACTTTTGGGTGGAACTCTGCTTTAATGAATTAAATAACAACTAATTAAGTTAACAACGTGCTTGCGCATCAGTGAAAGGGGACCCCTAGTGGTCAGTCATAAAAATATATATGACAATTATTAAATTCCACAAAACAAGCAAAAAATGTGACTGTATAAACAACGTTCCCAATGTCACAGTTCAAAGTTCATCCTTGGTAGAAACAGCAGCTCTGCATAATATGTTATTAACAGTTCATCTAAAGGTAGCAGTTCATCAAAAATCATTCTTAATAAATGTGCTTATAAGGTGCCAAGTGCTTAAAACATTGCTGTGAGGTGTTGTGCAATCTGTGCTCCCCTCCTGTGTTTCCCACACTCACCAGAAAGATGGGACTTCCATAAAAGAAGTCATAAACACCTTAGATGCATGCTGGGACCAGTAGTTCCACGGATCAGATCTCCTCCAGCAATTGGTTCCGCTCACATCGTTCACCGGATCCAAATAACAGGGTGGTCACAATGGCAAAGGAGATGTATAAAGTGTAAAACCGTTTTATTGTAGCTCAAAATCAAACAATACCCACGAATATTTAAAATAGCAAAAATGCATTGAAAATGCCGAACCGGAAGTAGGAAGTCGACTTGCGTGTCACCGGCCGGAAATTACGCCATCACCCGCGGTCACCTGCCAGCAGCAGAAGACCACACCGGGTGGCACTCCTGTCAGCTAAGATCAGGAAACTGAGGCTACAATTGGCACCGGATCACCAAAATTGGACAATAGAAGATTGGAAAAACGTTGCCTGGTCTGAGTCTGGATTTCAGCTGCAACATTCAGATGGTGGGGTCAGAATTTGGCGCATGGATCCATCCTGCCTTGTATCACCGGTTCAGGCTGGTGGTGGTGGTGTAATGGTGAGGGGGATGGGCACATTTTGGGCCCCTTAGTACCAACTGAGCATGGTTTAAACGTCACGGCCTACCTGAGTATTTTTGCTGACCATGTCCATTCCTTTATGACTACAGTGTCCCCATCTTCTGATGGCTCCTTCCAGCAGGATAATGCGCCATGTCACAAAGCTCCAATCATCTCACCACTGGACAATGAGGTCCCTGCACTCCAATGGCCTCCACACTCCCCACATCTCATCCAATCATCTCACCACTGGACAATGAGGTCACTGTACTCCAATGGCCTCCACACTCCCTACATCTCATCCAATCATCTCACCACTGGGCAATGAAGTCACTGTACTCCAATGGCCTCCACACTCACCACATCTCATCCAATCATCTCACCACTGGACAATGAGGTCACTGTACTCCAATGTCCTCCACACTCACCCCATCTCATCCAATCATCTCACCACTGGACAATGAAGTCACTGTACTCCAATGGTCTTCACACTCAACACATCTCATCCAATCATCTCACCACTGGACAATGAGGTCACTGCACTCCAATGGTCTTCACACTCCCTACATCTCATCCAATCATCTCACCGCTGGACAATGAGGTCACTGTACTCCAATGTCCTCCACACTCACCCCATCTCATCCAATCATCTCACCACTGGACAATGAAGTCACTGTACTCCAATGGTCTTCACACTCAACACATCTCATCCAATCATCTCACCACTGGACAATGAGGTCACTGCACTCCAATGGTCTTCACACTCCCTACATCTCATCCAATCATCTCACCGCTGGACAATGAGGTCACTGTACTCCAATGTCCTCCACACTCACCCCATCTCATCCAATCATCTCACCACTGGACAATGAAGTCACTGTACTCCAATGGTCTTCACACTCAACACATCTCATCCAATCATCTCACCACTGGACAATGAGGTCGCTGCACTCCAATGGTCTTCACACTCACCACATCCCATCCAATCATCTCACCGCTGGACAATGAGGTCACTGTACTCCAATGGCCTCCAAACTCACCACATCTCATCCAATCATCTCACCACTGGACAATGAGGTCATTGTACTCCAATGTCCTCCACACTCACCACATCTCATACAATAGAACACCTTTTGGATGTGGTGGAGATTGGCATTATGAATGTGCATCTCTGAGGAATGTTTCCAACACTTTGTTGTATCTATGCCACAAAAAATGAAGGCAAAGGGGAGTCCAGCCTGGGACTAGCAAGGTGGGCCTAACAAAGTGGCCGATGTTTTTTAAAGTACATTTCCTGCTGCACATTAATTTGCCATCAGTGAATCCTCCTTGGATCTGACAGCCGATGAATGCGAGAGGAAGGGGGCAGTGCAGACCGGAGCTCTCCAAGGTGCTGAAATGGTTTCCATGTAATTCCAGCACTCGGAGAGCTGACTTTTTCTTTTTGTTTCCTTAGAAAGAAGGTGTAACCCCAATCACTAAAATCTCATTAAATCTTTAATGTTTTAATGTCATTTCAAAAGTTATTTTCAGGCTTTCGGAATTTGCTTTCAGTGGTTAAATATAAAATTGAAAAGTGTTTCGCTATCTGTCCAATAATTGCAAAAAAAAATAAAAAATCTGTTGAATATGTCAGGAATTCTGGAAGCTTTTCCGGCACTATACAGTTATCAGTTACATTGTTCCCTTACATTGTTTAGTATTTTTACATTATTATTTTTTCATTTTGTATGATTTTGTTATTTTATTATTATTTTTTTATTTATTTTTTTTCACAATCAAATAAGTATAAGAATAACAATAGATTTTTTTAAATGTTATTATTTGTTTTTATTGTTTATTACTAAATACATTCTTGGATTGTTCTCCTGTTGGCTATAGCACAAATCCTCTATGTAATGGAGATGAGGAAAGGTGGAGGTGTTTGAGGTGTTCTGTAGTCCTAACCCACTTCTTGTCCTAAAGTGACAACGCTGCTTCTTGGTAGGATACGGTAAGATGAGTGGGCGTTGTCACCTTAGTGACAGGAAGTGTGTTAATGGTGGGGTCACCAGAAGGATTGGTAAACTGCAATATTTGAGAATTGTGTTGTGGGGTTTAACCACTTAAGGACCGCCCCGCTTACATTTCCTGCGCCAGGGCGGCCCTTAACCAGTTAAGGACCGAGCCTCTTTTTGCCATCTGTTGTTTACAAGTTAAAATCAGTTTTTGGGGGTTTTTTTGCTAGAAATTTACTTAGAACCCCCAAACATTTTTTTTCAGACATCTTAGAGAAAAAAATGGCAGTTGTTGCAATAATTTATGTCACACTGTCTTTGGGCAGAGGTCTTACAAGCACAAAAAATAAGACAACAGTAAAGTTGGCCCAATATTTTTCTACATTGTGAAAGATAATGTTACACCGAGTAAATTGATACCCAACATGTCATGCTTCAAAATTGCGACCGCTCGTGGAAAGGCGACAAACTTTGGCACTTAAAAATCTCCATTGGCGACATTTAAAAATTCCTACAGGTTACCAGTTTTGATTTGCAGAGGAGGTCTAGAGCTAAAATTATTTCTCTCACTCTAACGATCGTGGCGATACCTCACATGTGTGGTTTGAACACCGTTTTCATATGCGGGACTTACGTATGCGTTCGCTTCTGCGCGCAAGCTCGGCAGGACGGGGCGCTTTAACCACTTCCACAGTGAACCTCTTTTTTGGGTTCAGTGTTAAAATCAGGGTTTTTTTTTTGCTATAAAATTACTTAGAACCCCCAAACATTATATATATACTTTTTTTCTAACACCCTAGAGAATAAAATGGCGGTCGTTGCAATACCTTATGTCACACCGTATTTGCGCAGCGGTCTTACAAGAGCGATTTTTTTTGGTAAAAATTCACTTTTTTGAGTTAAAAAATAAGACACCAGTAAAGTAAGCTCAATTTTTTTCTATATTGTGAAAGATGATGTAACGCTGAGTAAATTGATACCCAACATGTCATGCCATAAAATTGCGCCCGCTCTTGGAATGGCGACAAACTTTGGCACTTAAAAATCTCCATTGGCGACATTTAAAGATTCCTAAAGGTTACCAGTTTTGAGTTACAGAGGAGGTCTAGTGCTAAAATTATTGCTCTCCCTCTAACCATCGCGGCGATACCTCACATGTGTGGTTTGAACACCATTTTCATATGTGGGCGGGACTTATGTAAGCATTCGCTTCTACGCGCGAGCTCGGCGGGGCGGTGCATTCAATTTTATTTTGTTTTTTCTTATTTATTTTACTTTTTATTTTTTTATTTTTACATTGTCCTTTAAAAAATATATATATCACTTTTATTCTCATTACAAGAAATGTAAGCATTCCTTGTAATAGAAAAAAAGCATGACAGGGCCTCTTAAATATGAGATCTGGGGGTGAAAAAGACCTCAAATCTCATATTTACACTATTTACCTCAGCGTGTCACAGCTGACGTATCTGGACTAGGAAAAAAAATCTCAGCTTTTACTGTCTCTTTCACTGTACTATGGTGGGGGGGGGGGGGGGGGCAGGCCTCCGCAGGTAGGGGCAAGGGGGGGCAATTGCCCCCCCCCGGAATCAGGAGTCAGATCAGGGGTTCCCCACTAGGTCCTTATCCTCCTGAGCCATGTATGCAGTTTCTGACAGTCTCTTGGGCCATGTATGCAGTCTCTGACTGTCTCCTGTTCCATGTCCGCAGTCTCTGACCATATCCTGTACTATGTCTGCAGTCTCTGACCATCTCCTGTACTATGTCTGCAGTCTCTGACCATATCCTGTACTATGTCTGCAGTCTCTGACCATCTCCTGTTCCATGTCCGCAGTCTCTGACCATATCCTGTACTATGTCTGGAGTCTCTGACCATATCCTGTACTATGTCCGCAGTCTCTGACCGTCTCCTGTACCATGTCGGCAGTCTCTGACTGTCTCCTGTACCATGTCTGCAGTTTCTGACCATCTCCTGTATCATGTCCGCAGTCTCTGACTGTCTCCTGTATCACGTCTGCAGTCTCTGACCATCTCCTGTATCATGTCAGCAGTCTCTGACCATCTCCTGGATCATGTCTGCAGTCTCTGACCATCTCCTGTACTACGTCTGCAGTCTCTGACCGTGATAATGTAATTATGACATTGTCAAAAAGGGGCAGAGCATGGATGACCTTGAAATTATGCCCCCCCCCCCCCCTGGAAAAAGTTCTGCGGACGCCCATGGGGGGGAGTGCAGCCTGGCACCTGGCTTGTAAAGGTGTCAGGTACTATGTTTGATCCTTAGCCCAGGGTTTCTCAACCAGGGTTCCTTCAGAGGTTGCTAGGGGTTCCTTGAGCAATGGTCAATTTCTACCTCTCAGATAAATTCCCAGTGACACCATTGATCTTTTTAGCTATCTGTAAGGGGCAATTCTTCCCAATGACCACAAGTGTAAGGAGCATCCTTCCCATTGACCATCACACTAATGTATCATGAGTTGTAGATTTTTAATTTTTAGCCGGGGTTCCCCGAGATCGGAGAATTATTTCAAGGGTTCCTCGGTGTTGAAAAGGTTGAGAAAGGATGACTTAGCCACTCAGCTATCACAAGAAATGGAAGTAACACCTGTTGAATTGTTGTGTTTATTGATTTATTTTCTTCAAAAATGGACCTTCAGAGTGTCTCTGCGTTGGCCGCCCCAATTATATCACACGCACGCAATGCGATTTAAAAGGCAAATTTCACTTTCAAAGCAGAGAAATGACACAAAGCCTCCTGGGAGATTATTTACGGCACGGAGCAGCGTGCGTCCCTCTGAGAGACCTCCGACCACCTTGATTACGCAATTTTTTTTCTTTGCTCCTCGAGAAAATACAACTAAAAATTATAGAAAAGAGGTTCCCAACAATCCGGAGACAACGTGCGGCCCGCGTTTTTAATTGTCTGTTATTTCCTTTTTATTATTTTAATTAATTGGAACATTCGGTTGTGTCAGCTGAATTGTTAGAATGGAAATGTTACAATGGATTATGCCCTGGAGAATGAATAAAAATATAACTGGGGGGATTCAATTGGAATTAATGAGAACATTTCTTTATATCTATAGGCCATAACCTTCATATCCTCACACAGATCTGAGTAATAATAATAATAAAAGAGTTTAAACATGATTAATGAATCAAAGAACTGTAATAAAAATACTGCAACTTTTTTTTACAAGGTGGAGGGTCTGCTGACACATTGCAGGAAGTCGGTTGGCGGGGGCGGGGGTCATATGACTTTGGGGGCCGCAAAGTATAATGCATGAGATGAGCAGAGGGACTTTGCCGACATTAGTTGCCAATATGTTACCAACATTATTTTCCAATGTCATTATGCAAATCAGTAGAACTATCCTTCCTTCTTCTCATGTCAGGGTGCTAGGTGCAATCCTGGACCATGACCTCCGCGTGACGGAATGCAGTCCCTAATACAAAAAAATAGCAGAAGGACGACTATGCCCATGGTACTTTTTTTTTTATAATATACTTCATTAAAATGTTTCAGCAAAATAAAAAAACAACAGGTACAAACATACAGAGAGCAGATTAACGTAAGGGTTGGCTTTGTGATACAATCAAAATTCTGGCAAACAGAACAATGTACCCAAAAGTTTGCATGCAGGTGAAACAGAAGCGGTAAATACCTTGGGGGTTTAGACTTGAACCCAATAACCAAGGTTTCTGTAATAGTTCTAACTGAAACTTGGTTAAGACTGTGAATAGTCCTTTCCTTCCCCTCATATATCACCCCCGCTTCGGCCCTGGGATGGGACGTGAAGGGGGGAGGGGCAGCTAGGATAGGGGGTGTAGAGAGGAGGAGTCACATCTGACAAAGAAGCAAAATAACTCACTCTGCTCTATTGTTAATGGGCAATCTGGAGGAGGTGAGACAGGTAGATGAGCCCTGAGGTGGGAGTAAACCATGAATGTATAGAAGTTCTCAGGTAGTATTGCTGGGGTGTTCTCTTGACATGGAGATAGTCACTGGTGATGTAAGTACAGGGAGTACACCCACAGGTCAGACTGTAGGTCAATGGGAGCCGAGTTTGGGACCTTCATGGGCAGGGGCGTTGCTAGGTGGGAAAAAGACCAGGGGCTCTAGCCCGAAGGAATGCGGCACGCATAGCACGCCGCGGCGAAACACGGGTGTGGCCAAAATGAAATAGGGGCGTGGTTTAGAGGGGTGTGGTTTTGGGGGTGTGGCTCACGCCTGAGATGAATAAGGGATGGGGGGAGGAAGAAAGAAAGAGATAGGGAGGGAAGGAAAGAGGAGAGAAGGAAGGAAAGAAGTCAGGATGGAGGGACAGCAGGCCCAGATCCTACACCACAATACAATCTGTGTATTCCAGAATGTTTAACAATCAGCAGATAAAGATACTCCAAACGCTTCAATCATCCCGGCACCATGGTTGTTATGGTGTCAGGATGATTGAAGTGCCCCCCCAACAGAGTTCCTCCTTACATCACAGCCTTCTATCACAGGTGCCCCAGCAGAGTCCCTCCTTCCATCACAGGTGCCCCAGCGGAGTTCCTCCTTCCATCACAGGTGCCCCAGCGGAGTCCCTCCTTCCATCACAGGTGCCCCAGTGGAGTTCCTCCTTACATCACAGGTGCCCCAGCGGAGTCCCTCCTTCCATTACAGGTGCCCCAACGGAGTTCCTCCTTACATCACAGGTGCCCCAGCAGGGTTCCTCCTTCCATCACAGGTGCCCCAGCGGAGTTCCTCCTTACATCACAGGTGCCCCAGCAGAGTTCCTCCTTCCATCATAGGTGCCCCCCAGCAGAGTTCCTCCTTCCATCACAGGTGCCCCAGCGCAGTTCCTCCTTCCATCACAGGTGCCCCAGCGGAGTCCCTCCTTCCATCACAGGTACCCCAGCGGAGTTCCTCCTTCCATCACAGGTGCCCCAGCGGAGTTCCTCCTTCCATCACAGGTGCCCCAGCGGAGTCTCTCCTTCCATCACAGGTGCCTCAGCGGAGT
>BLSH010419315.1:306843-317968 GCA_018402905.1 Glandirana rugosa
CATCTACCCCCCCCACAGCTGCAGGCAACGCCCCCACAGCTCCATCCACCCCCCACAGCTGCAGACAACCCGCTCCGCCTCCTCGTCCCCCCCCGCCACCATGCGAGTCGGCGGCACTGTGGAGAGAGAGAGGGAGGGATAGCAGTGATGCGGGTGGGCAGAGAGATGATGTCATCTCTGCTCGCCCGCCCCTCTCTCTCTCGGTTTTCAATGTAGCCGCTCGCCTGCGGGTGACCTGACGCCGCCATTAAGGGCCCCTCGGGAGGCTCGGGGCTGAGGGCGTGGCACTCGGGGCTCCAGCCCCCATAGCCACCCCTTGGCGACGCCCCTGGTCATGGGATAAGTGTTTTTAATGTAGAGAGCTGATGTGAATGGTCAGAGCTTATGAGAGTCTTAGTGATAAAGGGTAGCCATTTGAACTGTAGATGGGGAGACGAGCTGGTGGGCGACAAATCGGCTTTAAGTCGCCTGTGCCATAGAAATCTTGATAGAGAGGTATAGGAATGGTTTGGAGGGGGTATAGGAGTTTGGCAGAGTGGACCATTCTAAATAAGTGGCATCTCCCCAGAAGCGAGATGGGTAGATCCATCCATGTCTTTAGTTCACCCATGATCTTTGAGATTACCGGGGTGAAGTTAAGCTAGTATAGAGAAGAGGGTATTTTCCCAATATTAATACCAAGATAGGTGGAAGTTCACTACAGAAAAGACAGAGGATCTAGTCCAGGATGGGAGCCTAGCGTGGAGTAAGGGGAGAATTTCACTTTTATAGAAATGAATGTGCAGACTGGAGTAACTCCTAAAATGTGTGAAAAGGTCTTGTTAGTAAACATGTCTGAGGCTGTAGTCTGCGAAGAGTGCTAGTTGCAGATTTTGTTGGCCTGTGTGTACTTCGTGTAAAGAGGGGTGAGCGAGGATGTGACGGGAGAGAGGTTCTATGGCCAGATTAAAGAGAAGCAGGGAGAGGGGGGAACCTTGTCTGGTGCCTTTGTGAAGTTTATATGATTTGTTGATAAATCCAGCTGCTACAATGTTTGCCATGGGATATGCATACATAGTAGATATTAGATGTAGAAAGGGGTCTGAAAAGCTGAAACATTGCAAGGCCATTAACCAGTTCCCTACCGAGTCATTGTGAAATGACGTCGGCAGGAACTGCTCGTCGATCCAGGCCGACGTCATATGACGTCGGCCGCTTCTCGCCGCTACTGGGGGCCCGCAGAGCAGCGATCACGGATCGCTCGTCTGCCGGGGGGTCGTGTCCCCCCCGATCGGGGTAGAGAGCCAATAAAATTGGCTCTTTACCACGTGACTGGCTGTGTCCAATCACAGCCAGTCACTACCGATCTTCTCGTGCGCGCCAATCGGAGCTGAGGCTTGTCCCTTGGACAAAGCCCAGCTCCGATCCGTGTAAAGAGCCAATAGATTTGTGTGTGACAGGGAGATTGCGGTAACAGCTCGTTACCGCCTACTGTACACCAGGGGTAGGCAACCTGGGGCTCTCCAGCTGTTGCTTAACTACAAGTTACATCATGCCTCTGGGAGTAGTTGTAACTGCCAGCCCTTCAATGCCTCATGGGAAATGTAGTTCCACAACAGCTGGAGGGCTACTGGTTGCCTACCCCTGCTGTACACCAAGCACACTGATCACCCTACCCCCCCAATAAAGAGGACCTGTCACCACCCCATCAAAGTACCTGTCACAGCCCATCGGAGTACCTATCACAGCCCATCAGAGTACCTGTCACCTGTCCATCAAAGTACCCGAGTACCTGTCACCTGTCCATCAAAGTACCCGAGTACCTGTCACTTGTCCATCTAAGTACCCGAGTACCTGTCACCTGTCCATCTAAGTACCCGAGTACCTGTCACCTGTCTATCAAAGTACCCGAGTACTTGTCACCTGTCCATCAAAGTACCCGAGTACCTGTCACCTGTCCATCAAAGTACCCGAGTACCTGTCACTTGTCCATCTAAGTACCCGAGTACCTGTCACCTGTCCATCTAAGTACCCAAGTACCTGTCACCTGCCCATCAGAGTACCCGAGTACTTGTCACCTGCCCATCAGAGTACCTGAATACCTGTCACCTGCCCATCAGAGTACCTGTCACCAGCCAATCAGCGTACCAGAGTACCTGTCACCAGCCCATCTGAGTACCCAAGTACCTGTAACCAGCCTATCAGAGTACCCAAGTACATGTCACCTGCACATAAAAGAGAACCTGAGTACCTGTCACCAGCCCAGCAAAGTACCCGGTACCTGTCACCTGCCCATTAGAGTACCCGAATACCTGTCACCAGACCATCAGCCTACCAGAGTACCTGTCCCTGCCCATCTGAGTACCCAAGTACCTGTCACCAGCCCATCAGCATACCTGAGTACCTGTCACCTGCCCACCTGAGTGCCCGAGTACCTGTTACCTGCCCACCTGAGTATGCGAGTACCTGTCACCAGCCCATCAGAGTACCCGAGTACCTGTCACCAGCCCACCAGAGTATCCGAGTAGCTGTCACCTGCCCTTCAGATTACCCGAGTACCTGTCACCAACCCATCTGAGTAACCGAGTACCTATCTGCAGCCCATCAGAGTACCCAAGTACCTTTTACCAATCCATCAGATTACCCGAGTGCCTGCCTCCAGCCCATCAAAGTACCCAAGTACCTATATGCAGCCCATCAGAATACCTGAGTACCTATCTGCAGCCCATTAGAGTACCCGAGTCCCTATCTGCAGCCCATGCCTCATAGAATATACCTCGGGTGTTTGCTTTCCAAAATGGGGTCATTTTGGGGGTAATTCCACTGTCCTGGTGCCCCGGGGCCTTCAAAAGTGTGATAGGTAGGAATTACATTTTATGTGTAATTTATGCTCCTAGAACACCTGACGGTGCTCCCTGCATGTTCGGCCTCTGTATGTGGCCAGGGTGTGAAAAAGTCTCACACATGTGGTATCGCCATACTCAGGACGATTAGCAGAATATATTTTGGGGGGTAATTTTTGCTATGTGCATGCTATGTGTTAGAAATATCTTATAAATTGACCAGTTTGTGTAAAAATAAAAGCGTTTTCATTTTCTTTCCACGTTTTTCGAAGACATGTGAAAAAAAATGAACCATTCAAAAGACTCATAATGCCTCACAGAATATACGTTGGGGTGTTTGCTTTCCAAAATGGGGTCATTTTGTGGGTAATTCCATTGTCCTGGTGCTCCAGGGCCTTCAAAATGTAATGGGTCTTTAGGAAATTAGATGTGAAATTTCTGCTCCTAGAATGCCTGGCGGTGCTCCCTGCATGTTGGATCTCTCTATGTGGCCAGGCTGTGTAAAAGTCTCACACATGTGGTATCGCCATACTCAGGATGAGTAGCAGAATATCTTTTGGGGGGTAATTTTTGTTATGTGCATGCCATGTGTTAGAAATATCTTATAAATTGATCACTTTGTGTAAAAATAAAAGTGTTTTCATTTTCTTTCCACATTTTTCGAAGACTTGTGGAAAAAAATGAACCATTCAAAAGACTCATAATGCCTCATAGATTATACGTTGGGGTGTTTGCTTTCCAAAATGGGGTAATTTTGTCGGTAATTCCATTGTCCTGGTGCTCCAGGGCCTTCAAAAGTGTAATAGGTCATTAGGAAATTAGATGTGAAAATTCTGCTCCTAGAATGCATGACGGTGCTCCCTGCATGTTGGACCTCTCTATGTGGCCAGGCTGTAAAAAAGTCTTACACATGTGGTATCGCCATACTCAGGGACAGTAGCAGAATGTATTTTGGGGTGTAATTGGAAGTATGTATATGCTGTGTGTGAGAAATAACTTGTTGTTATGACAGGTTTGTGCAAAAACAAATAAAAAATAATAATTTCTTAATATTCCCAAGAATTGTGGGAAAAAAGTACAACTTTAAAAAACTCGCCATGCCTCTTGCTAAATACCTTGGAATGTCTACTTTTCAAAATGGGGTCATTTGGGGGGTATTTGTACTTTCCTGACATTTCAGGGCCTCAAGAAATGAGACAGGCCATCAGTGCATCAGGTGTAATTAATTTTCAATGATTTGCCCCATAGTTTGTAGACTCTATAACTTTCACAGAGACCAAATAATATACACTTATTTGGGTTATGTTTACCAAAGATAGGTAGCAGTATAGGTTTTGGCCCAAATTTATGAACAAAAATTACTTATTTGCAAAATTTTATCACAGAAACTAAAAAAAAGTGGGTTTTTTTTTCAAAATTTTCGCACTTTTTTCAATTATGTCGCAAAAAATAAAAAACCAAGAGGTTCTTAAATGCCACCAAAGGAAAGCTCTATTTGTGTGAAAAGAATGATACAAATTTTGTTTGGGTGAAGTGTCGCATGAGAGAGTAATTGTCATTCAAAGTGTGAGAGCGCTGAAAGCTGAAAATTGGTCTGGGCAGGAAGGGGGTATAAACGTCCGGTACTGAAGTGGTAAACAACCAGGTGAAGCTGACATTGTCAAAGGCCTTTTCCGCGTCAAGGGAGATTATGGTGATATCGCAGTTGGGGTTGGTCATGTTCAAGGACTGTGAGTACTTTCCGTATGTTGGGCGACGCGGAGCGGCCTTGGGTGAAACCTGCCTACGTGCAGTGTATTAGGGTTGGCATAATTTTAGCTAGCCCGTTGGCGATGATTTTAGAAAGGATTTTAGAGTCTGGGTTTAAAAGGGAGATTGGTCTATAAGAGCCAGGCTTCGTAGGATCCTTACCCTATGAACTTTATGTGGGCCTGGTATCCAGAGGGCAGATAGTCGCCCCCTTCTAAAATCTTCTGGTAGACCATTGCTAGTGAAGGGACCACTGTGTGTTTCATCAATTTATAGAATTCGGAAGTGTACCCGCCCGGACCTGGGGACTTCCCAGTTGTCAGCATGGATATAGTCTTGTGAATCTCTTGTGCTGTGATCGGAGAGTTAAGATTGGCGAGGAGTGTAGGGTCAATTTGTGGTAGGGAGGCTTTGGCTAAGATGTCTTGGGCTGAGGATATATCGATTTGGTCTGGGCTGTATAGTTTGGTATAATATTGCTCGACGATTGGGCTAATGTCGGCTACAGAAGAGGAGGTATTTCCCTGGGAGTCTTTTAGCGCTGTTATATGTGTGGGGGTGTGGGTACCCTTACACAGTCTCGCCAGCAATTTCCCTGGCTTATTACTACATTTGTGGAATTGTAAGTCTGAATGTGCTTAGTGGATTAGTTCAGCCCACAGATCAAAATCGGACTGTCGCAGGTGGTTACTAGCTTCTCAATAGCGTTTGAGGACTTTTCTTTTATACAAGGCCGCAAATGCAATGATTCTGCCTCACAACACAGCTTTACCAGTGTCTCAGTTTATATTGAGATGAATGCTGTGAACTGCGTTTGTCAATTCATACTCCGACCAGGCCTCATGCAGTGCTTTCTGGAGACCGAGGTTATGGGCTAGATAATGGGGAAGCGCCATGTTTTTACTGGGGGTGATGAGCCATATTCTTGGATGTGGACTGAGACAGGGGCATGGTCTGAGACAGCTATCTCGTGTATGTGGGTATCTGATGTGTAAGGTAAGAGAATTTAGAGAACGGAATTGCAGAATAGATAGTCGATCCTGGATAAAGTGTGATAAGGGGAGAGTAGAAGGTAAAGTCTCTGCCCTCCGGGTGTGGTAGGCGCCAGAGGTCAATGGGCAAAGCAGTAACGCAGAATAATGGGGTGGCTGGAGTTTGTGGATGAGGGTGGGATGTGGTCTTCACCATAGATTTGTCTTCCTGCACTACCATAACTGAGTTTAGATCCCCTCCTATCACCAGAGGAATATGTAGGTACAGGGCTAAGTACGAGGAGGCTGATTGTAAAAAAGATTTAGTGGGAGAGTTGGGGGCATAAATGTTGGTCACTACTAGGTCTTTAGTCACAATACAAAGGTGTAGGGTCAGAAGGCAACCTTCTGTGTTACTGCCCGTGGATACTACTTCACATGGAAAGCTTTATGAATTAGAATCAGGACTCCTGCCTTGCCCTTTGTTGACACCGAGCCGAACACTATCCCTACCCATAATTTACGCATGCGTAGGAAATCTTCCGAAGGAAGATGAGTCTCCTGTAGGAGGGCGATGTCCATTTTAAGTCTTTTAAAATGGTGCAATATTGGCATGCGTTTATGTGAGGAGCGGAGCCCCTTGATGTTCCAAGATGTAATTCTCATATCGGGGGGGGGTTAAGGTGTGTGGGTGGTAGCCGGATTAGCTGGTGTTTTGGAATGGACTGGGGAACAGTACTAAGTAATGAGGAGGGGAGGGGGAAGGAAGAGGCCCTGGTAGGGGGAAGGAGAGAGGTAAAATGGGGAGCGTAGAACTCTAGAGTAATGTGTAAAAAGAGATCAAGTCAAATTTAATAATAACTCACAGTTACAGAAAAGCCTTGACTTCACTTTTTTCCACACATATTCTCCAACAAAAGGACAGCGTTGACAGAGAAGGGGACTGTAGTCCAAATGTTGAATTGTTTCAACCAGGGATCCTCTGAATCACAAAATTATCACTCAGGGGTACATTCCACACGTCTCCAGAAGGCTGTAACAAGAATGGGGGCAAGAAGAAAAAAACATTATTAAGCAAACATATGGTAGACCACAATAGTTAACCAATGAGTGAACTAAGGTTATTGTCAAATGGGAGGCGGGTCAGAGATCCAGAGCAGCTGGGTTGTGAAGTGAGTTAGCTCTGAGGTCCTAGAGACCTGGTAAGTCAACGTTGTTTAGCCAAGCCAGAGTTACCCGAGTACCGAAACCTTTTGGAGGGATCTTTGTGGGGGCTACGTTGTTCCCTGGGGCCCTCTGGGTAGCGATTTGTCTCCATTGGGGGTAGCTCCTGGTGAATGTACAGGTGCATTTTAAGATAGGAGGCTTCGTCCTCGGGGGGAGAATAATTTAAACTCTCCGTGAGTCCGAGGATTGCCGGGTATGCCAGAGAATTTAACATCCTTGAGGTGCAAGGCTAAGCAAATGGGTTGAAATGCTTTCTTTCAACCTCACACTTCCTGAGAATAGTTGGCAAAGATTAGCAACTTAAGGCCATCTAGCTGTAAGGAATTGGCATTGCAGAAGGATTTTTGAATGGCTACTCTGTCCATGTTATTAAAATATCGCACAATGATAGGGCGAGGGGAGCGCCTGTCATTTGAGGGGGCCCCTACACGGTGTGCCCTCTCTACAGTGAGTGATGAGGTGATCCCAAGGGTTGCTGGGAATGTGTGTAGTGCAGGGTTCTGGCAGGGATTCGAAGTTGTATGATTCAGGGAGGCCGATGACCCTAAATTGTTTCGGCGAGAACGATTTTCTAAATCATCCAGCTTCTCTAGTATATACTGTAGTGCTGGGTTTGGGAGGTCTGGTGGGCGGCTGCCCACTGCCAGCTCTGGGCCTCTTCTTCTAGCTCTGAGAAATGCGGTTCTCTGCCTCAGTGAGCCTGCCTGCCTGCTCTCTGATATCTCCCTCCAGAGCTGATCAATGCCCACACTCACTGTTCTATCCACTGCTGCTGTGATCGTGGGGGAGAGCAGAGTGGCTATAGCCTGGGCAATTCTGCCATAATAGTCTTCTGGAGGGGGGGGGGGCTGTGATGACAGGGTGCATAGCTGTACTCACGTCCATTGTTTCGGCCATTTTGGGCAACAAAGAGCCTGGAGAGAGTGGCTCAGGTGTTGCAGCTTGTGAGGAGCTGGAGCCGCCCTGGATTAGGAATCGCTCCATGTAGTGCTGTGTGGGTAGCATACCGGAGGCAGAAGAGAACCCGGGGGCTGTGCCTGGGAGACAGGAGCTGGTATTTTAGGGTGTCCCTGCCAGAGCCGCCGTCACTTGGTCTGTCTACATGTGGTGCTGGAACTGGAAGCCCATGCCCATGCCCATGGGATTTTACATAAAATTCTGCATGTTTTATTCCATATTCAGGTTAAAAATTGACACAATGAACAATACATGTGTCCTAATATACAGAGTTAGAGAAAAGTACATGTAAACATTGATGTATATTTTAAATATAAGCAGCGTTGTGCGTATAGACAGGTAGGTACATACCAACCTATATCTCAATGCGTTTCGTTAAGTAATGCTAATTTCTTCAAGGATAGTCAAATCCAGTATATACATCAACTTAACCACTTCAGCCCCAGAAGAATTTATCCACTTCCCAACCAGGCCAATTTTTGCGATACGGCACTGCGTCATTTTGACTGAAAATTGCGCGGCCGTGTGACGTTGTTCCTAAACAAAATTGATGTTCTTTTTATCCCACAAATAGAGCTTTCTTTTGGTGGTATTTGATTACCTTTGTGGCTTTTATTTTTTGCGCTATAAACAAAAAAGAACGACAATTTTGAGAAAAAAAATTTTTTTTTTACTTTCTGCTTTAAAATATATAAAAAAAAAATATATACTAAAACAAATGTATTCATTAGTTTAGGCCGATATATATTCTTCTACATATTTTTAAGAAATAAAATTGCAATAGACGTATATTGATTGGTTTGCGCAAAAGTTATCGCGTCTACAACCTATGGGATAGATTTAGAGACTTTAATTTTTTTTATTAATGCTTTTACTGGAATGGCAGTGATCTGTGATTTTTAGTGGGACTGCAACTTTGCGGCGGACAAATCTGACCCCAAATAACACTTTTTGGGGAGCGGTGACATTATTGCATTGATCAGTGCTATAAAAATGCACTGATTACTGTATAAATGACACTGGCAGGGGAGGGGTTAACACTAGGGGGCGATCAAGGGGTTAACTGTGTTCCCTCAGCGTGTTCTAACTGTAGGGGGGATGGGCTGGCAGGGACATGACAGAGATTGCTGTTCCCGATTACTGGAAACAGAAGATCTCTGACATGTCATCTGGCAGAACGGGGATCCGCCTTGTTTACATAGGCAGATCCCCATTCTGCATCTGCACCCGGCTATCGTGGGTTGCAGGTGGACATCTAGTCCACCGGACCTACTGGCATGCTCACACGGCGTGCATCGGGGCGCACGCGCGCCCCCTATCTCCCATGCATGGAGCTAGTTAATGTAGTCGTAAACCCAAAACATTTTTTACCATAAAGTAGATGTAAACCCTCTCCTTTACCCAGTGAAGGGAACAGCCTCAGGTGATACACAGAGATGAAACAAATCCTCCTATATACGTTTTATTTTATATCTGCTGTCTTCAGCTTGCTATATTCTTTAGAAGGTGCACATTGTGTTAGAGATGTTTTCTTCCTGTTCAGCAGTAGGAGTGTACTCTTGGCATACACTGTGTGACATCTGATTGGAGGAAAGGCACACACCCCCACTCCACATAGGCAGAAGAATGAAGATACTTTCAGAGCTGTGCTGTGACAAGACAAGCCATCTGCTAATCTGTTTATAGCACCCAACCCGGACACAAATTTCAGGCTGGTATTAGCTCAGTTGTCTGAGAACTTGTCAGAAGTTATCATACTGATAACAGAAAAACGGAGCAACAGAAAGACATGGGACTTAGGGCTTTGGAGAGAGATAAGAAAACACTACGGATATATGTACTTAGGTCAAATTTCATGAATTGGGTTTACATTAGACATGTGCTGTTCGTTTTGTCCCAAATTAATATTCGGATGAATTTTCATTATTCGGAGATTCGGATATATCCGAATACCCGAATTACAATATAAACAAATTTTACTGAATGGTCCAAATACCGAAACTAAATTTGTTCGAATTTCGGAAATACGGACTCAAATTCAGATCGAATTTTACATTGAATTCCAGTCGAATTCTAACTGTAAACATACTGCTGAAATCAAAGACTGTTTTTGTTAAGCCAAAGGTGATTTAATGAGTCATTGTAATCATTTGATGAAGATTCTTACTTTTGTTTGTTCACTTTGCCACATTGGCATGAAAAAAAAAATCTAAAGTTATTGATTCAAAATGTATCGATTCGAACATTTCTAATAAAAAAAAAAAACGGTAAATTCAAAGAAAATTTGAAAAATTCCGAATACAAATCCTGAATACAACACAACCAAATAACTAGATTAATGAATCGAAAGAAAACAATATTTTTCGTCATGCACATGTCTAGTTTACATGCACTTTAATGCGTTCCTTGCATTTAGGTAAAAAAATGTCCTCATTCGATCCAGCGATGGGCACGTCTGCAGCTCACCCCTCCCCTCACTTCTGGATCTCGCTGGTTTTGCTGGGGCACAGTGAGCCATTGGCTGGCTCTGCTGTCACTCAAAGCCAGTGACAAGGGTGTGGGGGGGGCGGGGCCGAGCCTCACTGTCTGTGTCAATGGACGCAATAGCGTGGCTTGGGTGCGACCACATGGGAAGTGCCTTCCCATGGGGGGCACTGGACAGAGAGGAGGGGCCAGGAGTGGCGGCGGGGGACCCCAAAAGAAGAGATTTGCGGCTGTTCTGTGCAATTCCATTGCACAGAGCAGGAAAGTATAGACATGTTTGTTTTTTAAAATGATCTATACAATCACTAAGGATTTAAAGGATAACAAGATCCAAAGGATTGTGGAAAAAATTTGGGTAAAGACATAGAGAGACATCCAAGGACACTCTCAGTCCGAGAGTTGAAGGTAGAGCAGGCCAACCAGCCTGGGGAATACAGGGGGACCCAAGAAGACAGGACCAACGTGGATAAAGGGCTGTAGTGCCAGCAGCAGTGGTGTATCATCCATGGGCGCAGGGTGTTCACTGAACACGGGCCCTGAGGGGTTGGGGGGCCCACTGTGCTCTGACCCACACTGCACCCATGGATGATCTCTCCCTGGTTGACAGCCAGGAATGATCGGTGCAGTGTGGGCTTGTGGGCACTAATTTCATGATACGCCCCTGGCCAGCAGTAGTAGAAAAATGACATTGAAGTTGAATGTCAGCAGCCCAAAAGGACAAATGCTCCCTTTAAAGCCCCACATCCAGTCACCTCCCATATCTTTCCTCCTTCACCCCTTTAACATTTCCAGAATTTTCCATTTCCTAACCAATGACACTGCCACGCTCCTAACACTTGGTTAGGAGCTTACTAAAAGGGTCATGACTATTATTATTATTATTATTATACAGGATTTATATAGCGCCAACAGTTT
>BLSH010419315.1:324900-338041 GCA_018402905.1 Glandirana rugosa
TCAGTTCCACAGTCTTGGCCACTTTATTCCTCATAATAGGTATAAAAATTGAAGAAGAAGTCGTCTAAGACGTTTTGACGTTACCTTTTCGTCTAGTCCAATATTTCTTTTACTATGAGTACTAACTTCTTTACTCTTTGAGTCGTCATTTTCGATACTCGTTCAAGAAATAACATGAAACACATTGTTACAGGGTTTACGACCGATATGTATGGTGTAAACAGTACTATTAAATTGGTAAAAACCAGTGGGTATCACAACTCGCTTGGGCCTGACATTGCAAGCCCAGGCATGGCTTGAAAGCCCACAGGCACCGTGCCTGGGCCTGGGCCTGTAAAGTTTTTAGCAAGCCCAAGCCAGGCCCCAAGACGATAAAATGAAGTGCACAACTCTTCGACGTCCCGTCGGTTAGTTGTTCGCAAAGTGACCAAACGGGAATCTTCGGTAGTGTCGGGGACCGAACCCGAACGATTTTTGAAATGTCCGGGTCCGGGTCCGTGCCACGGACACCCGAAAGTTCGGTACGGACCCGAACGTTACAGTCCGGGTTCGCTCAACACTATGGGTGACCAAAAATGGTTAAATTATCATGACAAATGTGGTATGTATAGCCAGCATTTGGGACATTGTTACACAAAGTACAATAAAGAACTTGCTCATAGCTTTTACTGCTGAGTTTCTCATTTCTTCAATCATGAGTATCATTTTCTTTATAACCTGATCTGCTTTTCCATTGCAGTTTTGCAGAATCTGCTGAAGAAGAAGTTAAAAATATGGATAATACTCCTTATTTCACCGGTTCTGACACCTTGACTAAAACCAAAGGAAACTCTTGCCCATCCTCAGAAGCAGGCAGCTTCAGCATACATGCACTTAACCACTTGCTGTCCACGACAATTTTTAAACATTTTCACACATACACTATATTACCAAAAGTATTGGGACACCTGCCTTTACATGCACATGAACTTTAATGGCGTCCCAGTCTTAGTCCGTAGGGTTTAATATTGCGTTGGCCCACCCTTTGCAGCTATAACAGCTTCAACTCTTCTGGGAAGGCTGTCCACAAGGTTTAGGAGTGTCTATGGAAATGTTTGACCATTCTTCCAGAAGTGCATTTGTGAAGTCAGGCACTGATGTTGGACGAGAAGGCCTGGCTCGCAGTCTCCGCTCTAATTCATCCCAAAGGTGTTCTGTCAGGTTGAGGTCAGGACTCTGTGCAGGCCAGTCATGTTACTGCACCCCAAACTCACTCATCCATGTCTTTATGGACCTTGCTTTGTGCACTGGTGCGCAGTCATGTTGGAACAGGAAGGGGCCAATCCCCAAACTCTTCCCACAAAGTTGGGAGAATGAAATTGTCCAAAATGCCTTGGTATGCTGACGCCTTAAGAGTTCCCTTCGCTGGAACTAAGGGGCCAAGTTCAACCCCTGAAAAACAACCCCACACCATAATCCCCCCTCCACCAAATGATTTGGACCAGTGCAAAAAAGCAAGGTCCATAAAGACATGGATGAGCGAGTTTGGGGTGGAGGAACTTGACCGGCCTGCACAGAGTACAGAGTGCAAGTTAAGTAACCCAGGTGTCTTCAGAAAGGGAGGAAAGGAGGGGGGGGGGTATCTTTCTCAGCTAATCCTGCTTGCATGACTGAGCTAAGGGCAGGTAGATTCCAGGAAGTAAATGCTACATTAATCATCTGCCCTTACTAAAGATGGCTGCAGACAGAAATGCAAGGGGGGTGTTTTTCAAAGTTATTTCTCAGCAAAATAAAGCATGAAGACATGGATGGATTGAGGGGTTTGCTTTGAATATTACAAATTAATTAAATAGCGTTTTTTGGTTTGTGGTGCTCAGATGAAGTGAAGACGTGCTTTAAGATTTCATATCACCCAATATAAGTCCAAAGAGGTTGACTTGTCCTTGGACCTAAAAAACAAGAGAGAACAAGAACATGCAAACATATATACACAATTTTCTAAAAAACATCAGCATAATTCTGAGATGATCTTTTACGTTTGAAGTCTTGATTGCTGAAGTAGTTCTTGAAGGCATGGGTAGAAATGGAAAAGTCTTTTATGTTGATTTGAAGGAATTCTGGAAGACTCTAGGAGGCTCTGCTCTCAATCTGTGAAGCGGTGGATACTCCTCTTTTGAAGACTGGGATGGAAGACTTGGATGAATCTCCTTGGCTACTGACTACCAGCAAGACTCCTGGGAGCTGCTTGAAATGTCAGCTTGGATCTTGGTGGACAGATATGCAGCTTTATTGCTGCTTAGACCAAGTTTCCTTTGCAAGTAATGAGAAATCAAATCTTTGGAGCTCTCTCTGGCTCGTCTCTCTTCAAAGGGCATCACTGTTTTGCAGATGCCAGGTATAGTTCCGTTAATGGCAGGACTTGCCTGAGGTTGCAGCTGGATCACTGCAAACAACCCTGCATTATCTACTCACTTCTCAGCCTTTTGATTAAGATCATGAGTAGGATCTGTTCTTATGGTTGTTCAGTAGGGGTATTCCACATCATCCTGGCCTTTTGATTGGGCTGGCTGGCTGTATAGTATATCTTGCTTGAGAACAAGGTGCAGCATGGTGTGGTGGAGAAGGATCTGGGGGTTTTGGTAGATCAAAAGCTTAATAATGGCATGCAATGCCAAGCTGCGGTTTCCAAAGCAAGCAAAATCCTTTCTTGTATTAATAGAGGTATGGACTCCAGAGAGACAGACATCATTTTGCCCCCCTGTACAAATCATTAGTAAGACCTCATCTGGAATATGCAGTTCAGTTTTGGGCACCAATTCTCAAAAAGGATATCGGGGAACTGGAGAAAGTGCAGAGAAGGGCAACCAAACTGATAAGAGGCATGGAGGGGCTCAGCTATGGGGAAAGATTAGAGGAACTGAATTTATTCTCTCTTGAGAAGAGGAGATTAAGGGGGGATATTATCAACATGTACAAATACATAAGTGGTTCATATAGTGAACTTGGTGTGGAGTTATTAACTTTAAGGTCATCACAAAGGACAAGGGGGCACTCTTTATGTCTAGAGGAAAAAGTATTTAATCTCCACATACAGAAAGGTTTCTTCACAGTAAGAGCTGTGAAAATGTGGAATAGACTCCCCCTAGAGGTGGTTCTGCCCAGCACGGTTGATTGCTTTAAAAAAGGCCTGGATTCTTTCCTTAATGTAAATAATATAACTGGCTACTAACATTTTTAGGTAAAATTGATCCAGGGTGAATCTGATTGCCTCTCAGGGGGTCAGGAAGGAATTTTTTTTCCCCGCTGTAGCAAATTGGATCATTGGCTTTGCTGGGTTTTTTGCCTTCCTCTGGATCAACTGTGGATGAAGGATTGTATATGGGATTGTATGGTTATATATAATTTTTCTATTATTTTTTTATGGTTGAACTAGATGGACTTGTCTTTTTTCAACCTGACTAACTATGCAACTATGGTGTGGTGGGCAGTAAACACAGAGTCCAAGATAGGTAATATATTGCAGAAAAGGTTCAACACAGTTCAACTAGGCCGGGTGGGTAGTCATGACCATCCGAACCCGCTTATGAACTGCCAACAGCATCTGCAACCAAGAGTGGAATGAAGCCTGGCTGATCCACACTTAAAGGGGAGGCTTCTTGAACCGAGGCAGAGGTAGTCCCTGCACTGTACCTTCTCCTCTGGAACCTTTCCCTATCTCTAAGCACTGTCCCAGCTAGACGGGGAATCTATCCCTACTCTAGCCACTCACATAAATCATAAGTCATAAATAGAACTGCCTCACCCAAGGTGGCCACCAAAGTTGGAGTGCCAGCGCCGAATCAGAACAGCTGTCTCCCTGTGGCCAAGGAAATCATAGAGGAACCAAATTCTTCACAACGTCCTTCCCCTTCTACATCGCTGCTTTGGTCAAGCGCCAGCTACAATGGGGAATACACTAATGAAAAAAAAATATATTTTTGTTTTTGTTTCATTCATATTTTTTTTTTTTTATTGAATCATTTGTTACTTTGGGTTATTCATAACTTCCAATGCATTCATATTCATTCCGTTCCATTCGCCTAGATGCGGCATTCGTTACTTTGGATAATTCGTAACTTTGGATAAATTCGTATTCAGCCAAATTTGAAAGGAAATTCCAATTCCTATAATTTAATAGTTTATAATAATAATAAAAACTATAATAATAGTTAATACTTTAATTATAATAGAAAATGCGAAAAACAAAATTATCCGAATGTAATTGATTTGTTAAACTTGTAGGTTGAATCGTTTTTCGTTCTTTCGGATTTTCGTTTTTTCTGAGAATTAGTTTTCGTATGCATTCGTCAAAAGACTCCTTCGTTCATTTGGATGCTTCTGAAAGAATGAATATGCCGAATTTTGTCTGGAAACAAATTTGTAACGAAACAAATTGCACATTTAGGCCTCATACACACGGACGTTTTTTGACGCCAGCGTTTTCTGGCATTTTTTGCAGCTCTCCATGTTAGTCAATGGCCCCATAAAAACGTCGGCGTTTTTGAGCTGTAGATGGCGTCGGCGTTAGTGAGCTGAAAGTAGAACCCACGGCCATCGCGTTCTGAGGCTGTAATGTTTTGGCATTTTTTGACGCCGACGCCACAAAACGCCAACAAACGCCAACTAACGCCAACAAACGCCAGCTAATATTGTACCGGCGTTTTCCAGCGTTTTTTGACACCGAAGTTTTTAGGTTGAAAAATAGCAGAGGGATGATTTTTTTTAAAAAATGCCTATTGACGCCGATGCTCACTAACGCTGATGCATAACGCCGAAAAACGCCGATTTTTTTTCCTTGACGTCGGGCCCGACGTTTTGTTTATTTTTAAAGATACGCCCGTGTGTATGAGGCCTTATAATACAGACTGCACCTACCTACATGCTGGTATGATGGGGGTCCAGAGGGATCTTCGACATGGGAAGGAACCCAACTTATGCACCCAGTAGGTATGATAGAAGATCAGTACATCCCTAGTGTGAAGGATTCTGAGGGGCCCAGTGCCTCCTGGGCTGCCTTGACTGGCCAGAGGTCAAAGAGGCAGAAAGCCTGCAGTGTTAAGTGCCCTCTTGGGAGTGGTGATCCGGGTTACTCCTAGTAGGACTATGGGTTTGGGACCCCACTGTGAGAAAGGACACTAGGCCACGACACCACAATAGCGCTTCATGGGCTAGGCCTTTGAAACCGAGTAAGGTTGCCACCTGTCCGGGATTCCCCTTTTGAATCGTGTCCAGGCTTCAGTCCACCTGAAACCTGGAAACATTCAGACGTGAATGTAACTCAGGCCTGACAGGAGGGTGAGGGGGCACTATGCGCGCCATTCTCTTTGGAGTGCCCAAAGGTGTCCCAGGTCTGTTATCCTATAGTGTATACTAAAAAAAATATAATATAAAATTGCTGTGTGCCGCTAAAGTGTTCGGGTTTGGCTTGAAGAAAACGTGGCAATCCGAAGGCCGAGACCGTTTTTGTTATCAGCCCATAAGGCCTAGCTAATGCGCATACACGGGTTCCCTTTTTTTATTTATTCTTCCCCCATGTCCTTAACTTGCACTTGTATGTGTTTTTTTCTCTCTGGAGGGTGTAGGTCACTCTGAAGACTAGGGGGAGAATGTGTGGCCCTTAGGTTCCTCCTTTCCCTGCCTTGGTGTGAGGGGGAGAGCCCCTCACTGAGTACTTTATGTTCAGCTTTGGCTGATCACGAGGGGCAAGGTGGATCTAAATGTGCATTGTCCCCATCAGAAGTCTTGAGCTCCAGGGGGGTCAGGAAAGGGTCTTTCCTCTTCGGGAGGGGGGGCGTCAGACACACTATAAGTGCAGTTTATTGTGTGTGCTCACATACATTCTTTTGGTTCACTTTGGGCCTTTTGTTTTTGAACATTGCACTGCACCACAGGCTATTAAAATAAATAAATAAATAAATAAAACCTAATATCTTCTGAAATAGATGGCGTGACTATTTATGCAGGATGTTGGCTTTAGTAGACTCCTGGACATCTATTAAAAGTTCAGTCTTGGTGTCATCAGTAGTAGTTTGAGATGTTGTTTTACTGACGCTACTGTATGATGATCCTCTGAAGTAAACTTGATCACTCACAGAAAGTCTCATTGTTGGGGTGGATATCTCTTCTTAGTCCTAATGGTACCAGTTTACAAAGATGAAGGGATGGTGTTGGATTCAACGACAGTGAGCACAACAATTGAACTCCGCTTGCGCCAATAATGACCCAACCGAGTTCGGTCCTTTGAGCAAAAAGATACTGTTTTATGAAGACCCACCAGTGTTCTGTTCTTGTGGACTCTCGTAATGGCTCTTCCCAGCAGAAGCATCATTTTGGCCTTGTCTTCCAGTGGTGGTATTTATACTTACCTTAACATTTTAAAGTCATACATGTATAGTGCATTTCCCAATGTAAGGATTTCCTCTCTGCCATTTGACTGCACTCAAAACATGTAGGAAGATGATTTCTTTCAGTTCCATTTATGTCTAAAGTCATGAATTCTCCAACAGGGGTGATTATTTTTCATTTGGTTTTTATTGTGCCAACACATGAGCAGCGGCGGCTGGTGACATTTTAGGATGGGGGGGCGCCAGACCCCACCCTTCCATTTTGATCACTCCCACTTCTCATAAGCCCCCACCCATTATAGTTTCCACCCCTTGTGTTTGGTGTATACAGCCCAGCATCACCAGATAGGGTATACAGCATCAACAGATAGGAGTATACAGAGCCCCAGATAGGGGTATACAGAGTTCCAGATAGCAGTATACAGAGTCACCAGAAAGGGGTATACAGAGTTCCAGATAGGAGTATACAGAGCCCCAGATAGGGCTATACAGAGCCCCAGATAGCAGTATACGGAGTCACCATATAGGGGTATACAGAGTCACCAGATAGGAGAATACAGAGCCCCACATAGAGGTATACAGATCCCCAGATAGCAGTATACAGAGTCACCAGATAGGGTATACAGAGCCCCAGATAGGGTATACAATCACCAGATAGGGTATACATTCACCAGATAGGGTATACAGTCACCATATAGCAGTATAAATAGCACCAGATAGGGTATACAGAGCCCCAGATAGGGTATACACAGCCACCATATCCCAGTATACAGTCACCAGATATGGTATACAGTCACTAGATAGGGTATACAGAGCCACCATATCGCAGTATACATTCACCAGATAGGGTATACAGTCACCATATAGCAGTATACATAGCACCAGATAGGATATACAATCACCAGATAGGGTATACAGAGCCCCAGATAGGGTATACACAGCCACCATATGCCGGTATACAGTCACCAGATAGCATATACAGAGCCATCATATCGCAGTATACAGAGCCCCAGATAGAAGCTTGAGGCACTGACAGACCCCCCCCCCCAAAGTCATGACAAGTGCCTCACTTACCCCATCTAATAGGCAGGTAGGAGTGTGCAGAGCTCGGCTTGCGGAGCGGGCTGGCAGTGTGCAGAGCTTTGCTTGTGGACAGCATGCTGGAGTGGATGGTCTGCGGCGCAGGGTCGGGACTGAAACCTGAGTAATCACGCAGCCAGCAAGTCCATCACAGTTCCGTCCCCCGCCCACAGCATCCAATGGCAGTTAGTCACTGGCTCAGGGCAGCCAATCAGACTATGTGTGGTCACCTGTTCAGCGCACACACATAGTCTTTAATGACTGACCAATTGGCTCACTACTTGCTGTCAGCAGACATCAAGGAGCAGAGAGGAGCAGCAAGGAGCTGACAGCAAGGGCCCCTTATGGGCCGGCCGCTGCTGATGTGCAGAGTGTAGAATCGTACCTTTGTAGCACCCTCCTAGGTTGGTTACTGGATAGCTCCCCTTGTCTCCCCTGTAAACAGTAGAGCAGTTTGTGATTGTTCTAGGCTGTGCAAGCTGGAGGTTTGATTGATTCTCCTGTATTCTGGAGGATTCCAGAACATAGTATGCTGGGAGGATGCAAATAAGCAGCTTGAATATTTATGTTGTCTCAGTCAATTCCTGTGGCAGGATGCCCAGTAGGTGGCTGAGGAGTGCATACATTGCCCAGGGTCTGGAGCAGCCCTGATGTCCAGGAGGAGATGTTCCCAACCTGAAGAGCTGCTGCTCTTTTAGGCAGCCTAGCGTCTACCTGTGCTCATGTTTAAGCTAGGGAGGCCTGTTTGCCCAAGCTCTGTGAAACTAATTAAGGGATTTCACTGGAGAAATGTCTGGCTGATTTTGGAAGGAGGCATCCACGTATACAGGGACATTGTGAGTGTAGGATCCTAATAACTGTTGCTGCTGCTATCCTTTATTCATCAATACTAGTGCATGCCTGGCCTGGGACATCTCTGATGATGGCCCAGTGCATTTCACTTTCCTGGACCATTGCTATGGGGACTATCCTAAGAAGTAGTGACAAAGTGGAGAGCAGTGGCAGCTGGTAGGCTTTTCTTCTGGGGGGGAGTGGCAAACAACCAGCACCACAGCCCCTCCGGGTGGCGTGGCACTGATGCGATGCACCCCCCCTACACCAGCACCCCCCAGACCTCCTCCTTACTATGCGGCCGGCTGCTCTCCGGCTGTGTCCTCCTCTCTTGATGTGTCCTCCGAGCAGCAGCAGCGGCATGTCCGGCTCCTGCGTGTCTCCTCTTCCAAAGCGTTTGGCATCGAATAGGATCACCTGGCGCTTTGGCCAATTTGGGAAACATGTCTCACGACCTGCCTCCTGTGTAAAAATAGCGAAAATTAATTCGCTATGGTCACACAATTGAGTGGGACCTGATTAGAGCCAGAGGCTCTAATAGGCTTCAAAATAAGGTGGGCTCAGGGCGCAGAGAGGCTCTAATCAGGTGCTTCAAAAACACCTCCCCCGATCCCCGCCATAGGAATTCATGTGCCCGGTGTCCTGAAAGGGGCCAAGCGCATGGATAGGGAGGGCGGTGGAGGTGTTGGGGGGGTGAGGCCGGTGTGACCACAATGCACCCCCTGGTGGAGAGTGTCCTCGGAGTACTGTTCATTCAAAGGAGACAACGTATGTTTCTAGAGTGCCTGTATTTAGTGTTGAGGTTTTATTTTCCTGTAGTTGAAGGGCTTGGAATGCTTGAGTCGATAATTGGGAAGCTTGGATCATTCTTAGCCTTGGCTAAGTCTTTGATGAACTTTGAAAAGAAGGAGAATTGTGGAAAAGGAATTTTAATGCGTTGAACCCACTGTTGCTCATTTTCCTTGGATCTTCTAGTGCAATTTTGCTATGACTGGGTTCACACCATGAGCAATGTCTAGGTAGCTTAGACCTTGTAGATGTGGGTCTTCCTTGGCGCTTTCAAGCTCAAGAAAAAGATTCAGAAAGTTCTGCAGTCTCCTTAAAAAAGTGCGTTCAATAACTTCAGAGCAGTTATAGGTGGGCCTTCACCCCCAAATGCATTATCCCTCCTCGCCACCCACACCTTCACCTCCAGTCCTATGCATGGATAGCAGTCTTTTTTTTTTTATTCCTTTATTTACCTTTATTTTTACAAAATTGTCTGGCCTCGCTCCTCCTTGCATGTTATCCACTTAGGCGAATGACGTGCACTGTCCTCCCTTTGCCTCCTGGGATATGCATGTCACATATACCAAAAGGCAAAGTCTTTCATTCTGTAAAGGAGGAGAGATGGACCTATTGGGAGGAGCGCCAGGCGCCAGCTGAACCCAGAACAGCAGGCAGTCTCTTGATGATGTCACATTAAAACATGGCGGCATGGGTCTGAACACTGCCAAAACAAAAGAGGGTCTCAGCTGGACAACGATAGATCTATTGGGTGGGTGAATATCTGAAATGTGCAGAACTCACCACCAGAGGGATAGTACCTGATTTGCCAGGAGGACCTTTGGGGTTGATTGCTACAGCTTCTCTTGCTGGTGATACCACCATGTACATGTGTTGCCCAGCCTCCATGAGTAAAAGAACTGAAAATAAATAATGTATAAAGAGGAGGGGGCAGGCACAGTAAGCCTGGGGAGGAAAGGACTTGATCAGGGTTTCTCAACCAGGATTCCATGGTACCCGTCCTCCAGAGGTTGCTAGAGGTTCCTTAAGCAATGAGCAATTTTAGTTTCTCAGATAAGTTCCCAATGATACCATTGATCTTTTTAGCTATCTGTAAGGGGGTAATTCTTCCCAATGACCACAAGTGTAAGGAGCATTTTTCCCACTGACCAACACACTAATGTATCATGAGTAGTGTTGAGCGAACTCGGACTGTAACGTTCAGGTCTGTACCGAACTTTGGGGTGTCCGGGACCCGGACCCGAACACGGACGTTTCAAAAAACGTTTGGGTTCAGGTTCTGGGTTCTGGTAGTTGATCACGCATGTTGAATAGCTGCAGGGCAGCCAATCAACAAGCGTTTCACTGGTTTGCCCTTAGAAGCCATCACAGCCATGCCTACTAATGGCATGGCTAAGATTGGCCAGTGCATCATGTGACCCAGCCTCTATATAAGCTGGAGTCACTTGATGCTGCAGTCACATGCTCTCTGAGTCTCTGAATAGTATAGGGCAGGGGTAGGCAACCTGCGGCCCTCCAGCTGTTGCAGAACTACAAGTCCCATCATGCCTCTGGGAGTAATTGTAACTGCCAGCCTTGCAATGCCTCATGGGAAATGTAGTTCCACAACAGCTGGAGGGCTACTGGTTGCCTACCCCTGGTATAGGGAGAGGAAGCCGCCAGCGTTTTTGTGAGGGACAGATTGCAGACATTTTGACATTTGATCCTGCATCCTGAGATTACTACTGCTGTTGCTCTGAGGGACAGATTGCAGAAATTTGAGAATCGAGATTTCACATACTGCTGCCTTGAGTGACAGATTGCAGATCAAACCCTGCCTAACACAACGATCGTTACGATCGTACACAACGATCAGATTGTGGGAGTAATTTGAGATTTCACATACTGCTGCTTTGAGCAATCTGACTGCACTAGGTAGAGGCTTCTGCTTAGAGGGACAGATTATTGTTCAAAAATCATCTCCTAATTCTAAAGGGAGAGGTTCTAGCTGCAGCTGTAAGTGACACATTATTGTTCGAAAATCATCTCCTAGTTTATTTGATTTTAATTTATTTTCCCTATCCACATTTAGTAGGGCACTTGCCCTACTCTTACCCCCATTTTACTTCCTTTTGCAGCCCTCTAGCACTTGCCAGGACTTTGTTACAGCCATTTTTGTGCCTAAAAGTTTGGGTCCCCATTGACTTCAATGGGGTTCGGGGTCCTGGATAACGTTCGGGCAACGTTCGGTGTCGAACCCGGACTTTTTCCCAAAGTTCGTACGGACCCTCCGAACCCAAACGTCCAGGTGTTCGCTCAACTCTAATTATAGCGGTTCCCTGACTTAGAGATGAGGCGTCCACTGTGTGCAGTGGTTAAGTATACAGAGTTCCTCTGTGTAACGTGTTGTTCCAAGTTAATACACACCTTTCTCGTGTATGTTGCATTTAGGAGGGACACCGCTAAGCCCGTACCCTCTCCATCAGTGCAGCATACCTTTGTCACCTCTGTTGCTTCAGTCCCATTGGCAGAATGGGGTCCTGACGGGCACACAGTGCGGACCTCATGCATGCACTCAATTTACTCTCTCTACAAGTGGTCTCCATTCCATGGGTTCTGTTCCAGTTACTTTTGAGGAACCGACCACTACTAAGGGAACCAGAACATTAATCCCCTCCCTACTGGAGGACCTTTCACCTACACCAGGAACCATGCTTCATGACTGCCTGCAATGCACTTTGCGCTAGTTACTGGTCACCCCTAGCAACTGTTATACTTGTTGCTAAATCCCAACCTATGTAATAAATGGTACCTCATCCCTTTTGAACTGTAAATACTCAAAGAGGGGAGGTCCCACCCGGTTCCCCTCTTTGAGTATTTGCATTCCTCCTGTTTATGTTGCCGAGTAGACCTTACATAGTAGATTAGCATACACCACATGTGCTTTACTGACCGTGGTCTTTCATACGCCAGAAACCATAATGCTTCTCTTGAAATTACTTCAGACCAGGCTTTGGAACAGTTTAAGTTTAACCTTACTTTAACTCTTCATGGCAGAACAAATAACAAGCATAACATAGTTCAGGCCCTAAGCTAACTAATGGATTTGGCTACCCATGCATACCTTTAAAAGGTGTTAATCCTTAGCTGGCGATCTCCAATAGCTGGTAGTGCCCACCAGATCGCCAACAGCTCATTCTGACTACATGCTGGTTCTTGGGTCTTCAGCTTCCGATAACGGTGATGTTCCTTCATCAAACTCTCAGCTCCAGGGCTTTCTCCAAACCGGTGCTTCCCACTATTTATGTGTAACACCAGTTGGAAGGCCGACCCAAGACAAAAAGCCTGGGAACTAAAGTGCTCAGCACTTAACTCCTTCCCCAGCTTAGACAAACCAACTAAATATCTAATACACAGCACTATAGGCAACCTGCCTACATACTAATTTTTAGCAGGGGTTCTCTGAGACTGGAAAGTTATTTCAAGGGTTCCTTTTTGTTGGAAAGGTTGAGAAAGGCTGGGCTAGATCATGTTGGATGTCTTCCAGGCAGGAAATGAGAATCTCACAGTGCACAGTGAAATTAGAGTGAGCCAGTGGCGGAACTACCGGGGTCACAGCAATCGCACTTACAAGGGGGCCCTGCAGTTCCACCACTGTAGGGGGCCTGTCACCACCCGGGAGATGGTACACTGGTCATTCACATGCACTCTTACAGGCACACAGTCCCTGCCGCGTTCATCCTCTCTGCCAGCACCCACGGGCAGTCACAGGCACATGGGCCCACCCGTCCTCTCTGCCCGCCTATTGAGTTCAGTAGGGTAGGGAGATGCCATGTCGGGAGACTGAAAGAGAAAATCAGCTGACCCGGGCCGGGCCAGTAGATTGAAGGGGAGAAGCTCTTCACAATATGAGGAGTCCCCATGTCGGGATAGGAGTTACTGGAGACACAGTAAGGAAGCCAAAGATACACTGAGACCTAACATGGAGGGGGAACCGAGTGATCTGCAAGTGAGTGATACTGATCCTATCCCTCAATATTAGCACTGTCACTGATCCCCTCCACACCAACGGCACTGACCCCCCAACACCACTGCCACTGATC
>BLSH010419315.1:376837-390294 GCA_018402905.1 Glandirana rugosa
CAGACTGATATCTAAATACAAATAGGGTTCGTACAAACTTCGGTAAATGACAACTGACAGAGAGAATTCTGGGATGTATCAGTAGAGGGATCACCAGCAGGAGGAAGGAGGTCCTGATTCCTCTATATAGATCTTTATATCAGTAGAGGGATCACCAGCAGGAGGAAGGAGGTTCTGATTCATCTATATAGATCTTTAGTGAGACCTCACTTAGAATACTGTGTCCAGTTCTGGAGACCTCACTTACAAGGTCTGGGGGATAAAACATATCAAGAGCGACTTCAGGAACTTAATCTGTACAGTCTGGAGGAAAGAAGGGAGAGGGGAGACATCGATTGAAACCTTTAAATACATCAAGGGGGTGAATAAGGTTCAGGAGTGCAGTCTTTTCAATATGAGGTTGTGAGACAGTCAACAGTAAATGGCTTCAAACATGCTTGGGATAAACATAAATCTATAGTCAGACAAGGTTAATGTAAAAAAAAAAAAAAAAAATTAAAAATAAATAAATAAAAAGCGGCAGACTCAATGGACTACTCAGTCTTTTTCTGCCGTCATTTTTCTATGTTTCTATGAAGCCCAGCATTCCCCGTCATAACAGTCCCTATATGGTTTGGGCTCTTAAAGTTAATAATGGCATTGTACCGAACTTTGGGTGTCCGGGACCCGGACCCGAACCCGGACTTTTCAAAAAAAGTTCGGGTTCGGGTCCGGGGTTCTGGTAATTTTAATGAAAATTCTGAAAATTGCTGTAAAAAAGTCCAGGAAGGTCCTAGAAGTCTGCAAAAGGAAGGAAAATGGGGCTAAGGGTAGGACAAGTGCCCTACAAAGAAATGGGGACAGGGAAATAACTTTAAATATTTAAAAAAAAATTAAAACATAAAAAAAGCAAAAATGGAGGTGAATGTGGATCATCTTCAAACTGGGACTGAAAAGTATTAATTAACGGTAGAGGCCATATAACTGTTCTAAAATCATCTTCAAACTGTGTCAAAAAAGTATAAATAAGCCGGGAGAACCCATATCACTGTTCTGCAAACATCTGGAAACTGTGTGTGTCACTTTAAATGAAACCGGGATTAACTGAACATCTGTTCTGCAAACATCTTTAAAGTCTGTGTGTCACTTTAAATATAACCAGGAATAAGTGAACATCTGTTCTGCACACATCTGTAAAGTCTGTGTGTCACTTTTAATATAGCCGCTAATAACTGAACATCTGTTCTGCACACATCTGTATAGTCTGTGTGTCACTTTTAATATAACCGCTAATAACTGAACATCTGTTCTGCACACATCTGTATAGTCTGTGTGTCATTTTTAATATAGCCACTAATAAGTGAACATCTGTTCTGCACACATCTGGAATGTGTGTGTGAAACTACAGCATAGAGAAGAACAGGTATATGGTTTCGCTCTGCTATAGTTTTAAACCCAGTTTGTAGATGTTTGCAGAACAGTGATATGGGTTCTCCCGGCTTATTTATACTTTTTTGACACAGTTTGAAGATGATTTTAGAACAGTTATATGGCCTCTAAAGTTAATTAATACTTTTCAGACCCAGTTTGAAGATGATCCACATTCACCTCCATTTTTGCTTTTTTATGTTTTTATTTTTTTTTTTTAATATTTAAAGTTATTTCCCTGTCCCCATTTCTTTGTAGGGCACTTGTCCCAACCTTACCCCCATTTCCTTCCTTTTGCAGACCTCTAGGACTTTCCATGACTATTTTACAGCCATTTTTGTGCCTAAAAGTTCGGGTCCCCATTGATTTCAATGGGGTTCGGGGTTCGGGGTCCGGGACAAAGTTCGGGTTCTGTCCGGATCCGAACCCGGACTTTGTCCCGAAGTTCGGCCAAACCAGCAGAACCCGGACTTCTAGAAGTTCGCTCAACTCTATTGGTGAGTACCCAACAACGGTATTTTGCGTTCTTGGCATTTTTTTTTTTTTTTAACTTTAAATCTTTATTTATTTTCTGAAAAGTTGGGAGAGGAACAGAACAGATACATTCTCAAATCAAAACTAGGTGTACAGAGCATAAAACTCTGTCAGTGAACAAACATATATTGCAAATTGTAGAAGAATTGCAATGCTTTTCTTATCCTTAAGTTTAGACTCTACTCAAATTATGGTCAAAACCAGTGGGTCAGTTGTTCTCAAAAAGTAGTTCTTATGTTTGGTATCACGAGAGGTATAACACTGGTGATGAGGTTAAAGAAAGAAGCCAACATGTAAAGGATGGGTGAAGATTAGTTCCTCAAGAAAACTACAGGATCTGGAGTTAAGTGCAACAGTCCAAATGTATGCTCCTGGGGTCTTTGAGCCATGCTTCCCTGTCTCTGTATATTTTTTTGGTAGAAAGATTGGCGTTGGGGAAGAAGAATTCCATTTTGAGATGGTTGTTTAAGATTCTGGGCAGATCTTGGAGTGATGGTGACTGTGGAGATTTCCATTTCCTGGCTATTGCAAGTCTAGCAGCAATAAAGCTGTGGGTTGCCAGGGTTTGGAAATGTGTGGGCCAGGTTGGGATTGCCAAACCAAATAGAAGGTCTGATGATAGGTATGAGTGAATGAAGGAGACGAAGAACTTGGGTCCAAAGGTTTTCCATAACTGGGCATTCCCTCCATATGTGGAATGGGGTTCCAGGGAGGCCACCATTTCTCCAGCATAGAAGAGACACATTGGGGTAGATCCTGGCAATTTATAGGCATTTCTTTGACCACATCCAAAATTTTTTCAGAATTTGTGGGTGCTCTAGGAACGTAATCTCCGCAATTTTCAGGGGTCGACTATATAGTGTTTAAGTTTTATCTATTAGGCTCCATGCACACTAGACGCTATCTGGGCTCTCTCGGCGTCGGGCAGGAGACGCTGCTTACAAAACGTTCTTTTGCAGCGTTTATCGGCGTTTTTGGGCGTTTTTTTTTTCTTCATTAGCTTCCATTGACTGCAAAAAATGCCGGACGCCTCACCGGCGTTTATGAGCGTTTATCGGCGTCCGGCGTTTTTGTGGTCAAACGAACGACTTTTGAACGTCAATTCAGGGCGTTCAGATAATAGCCCAAAAACGCCACTGCTGATAAAAGACAAATAACGTCTCTGTGTGCATGGACACATAGGATAACATAAATTGGCGTTTTTGGGCTGTTAAAGAAAACGCCAAAATGCCCAAAAACGGTCGTTTATCAGATACAGTGTGCATGGAGCCTTTGCCTGTGCCAGCAGCTATCATTGTTGCAAATCACGTATTTAGCGTTGTTTTCGGTTGTTTTTTATAAAGTAACACTATAGGCAGTTGTTCTCTTGTCTTTGCTGTATAACCATTGTCTGTATTTGTTGCTAAACATGAAAGGTGTCAGGCCTCATTTATTTTATTATGTTAATTCCCTGTATGGTTATTTTGTCATCTCTCCAGACTATAGCAACCCCCCCATGCCTGTAAACGCTAATCAGCGATGGCAGCTTTCATATTTCTACTCTGACAGGTTCACTTTAAAGAAACACATTTGAAAGGCTCGCCTGAAACTTTGAAGATCAGAGGATCGTCAGCCTGTAGCAGTGAATTCCAAAGAGCAACGATGGAAGAATCCCAAAGTTGGTTGAGGAGAAGTTTAAAGGGAAGGTGAGCGTTTTTCAGGTTATTAGTGGAATGGGTGGTCTGAGCCGGATGTTGGTGGGAAAAGACAGAAGGTACTATATGAGAAGATGGACTTGGTAGGAGAATTCGAATTTTTAATATTACCCTTTGAAAAAACTGACAGGCAACTCAGGGATTTTCCTATATCAAAGAATAAAGAAATGTTTTGCAGGTCACGGTAAGCAATAAAAATTCAGAACTTTGATATCAGGTGCACAGCTCCAAGGCTGATTGATAATGATTTTCTGTTTAGGTTTAGAAGAAGTCTAATTAGACATTTTTCTTTTCTTATTCCTTTTCACCCCACCCCGTCCTCACTATTCCTCTATTTTCATCTTTATTTCTTCCGCTTTCCTGATATTTATTTATCTGTTTTTTTGTGTTTTGTCTTTGCTTTGCTTTCAATTTTTTTATTTTTACCTTTTAGTTTTATTTTGACTATTTTTTTATATTTTATTGTATTTATTTTTTATTTTCTTGGGGTTTTTTTTGTTTATTTTTTATTTTTATTCTTATTTTGTTTGTATCTTCTTATTTCTCTACTACTCTGGTTCTCTCCTTCCCCCTCCAGAGCCATGTTTACTTTCTGGAAAGAGAGCGGCCTGCTGTCACTTTTCCCATGGCAGCGGTGGCCGCATTGCTGTGCATCCTCCAAGTACCCAACGGTGATTATCTGCATGGCACATGCGCGGCCTACGTGGCACACTGCTCTTGGATCTGGGCTGCGCTTGGTGATGTGCCCAATCAGTGGGGAGCCATTTTACCTTGAGGGGTTTACTGAGCCCCCTCTATTTATTACGTAATATACAGGGGCTCTGCCTTGATCTTCATAAATATGGATTCATTTTACTATACGTTATGGCCTTTTGGTGGCAATATGACATCATCTGATGTCAGAGGAGGGGGGTGTCTCTCCTTTTCTTGATTTTGATTGGTGGTAGTTAATTTATATTGTGCTTCCACTGTATGCACTTTATCACATGCCTGACGAAGGGGTCTTGCATGGCTCCGAAACGTTGCACTTATTTTGTTGTGATGAATCTCTCTGCAGTAAAAGTTTTAGACTGCACTTGAAGATCCATGGTGTGCTGGTGAACATGTGTATTTATCTGTGATGTATTCAGTATCCAGCTCTCTGGGTTTTACCACAAGCTGGAGTCAGGAGGATTCAAAGAAACGTGTTGGTTCCCATGGGTTCTGGCTTGCGCTAACAGCTTAAACCAAGACAGGTTCTAAGACATGGGTCCTCAGAGTTCCTCTGGGTTCTGACTCACATTGACAGCTGAAGTCAGGCAAGACTGGTAGGCATTGGTCTTCAGGGTTCTCGAGAATTCTGACTCATAAAATGGTTGGAACCAAAAGAAGTTCTCAAGCATCGCTCTCTGTGGTTTTTAATGGGTTCTGGCTCATTCTGATAGCTAGAGCCAAGAGAAGTTCTCAAGCATCGCTCTCTGTGGTTTTTAATGGGTTCTGGCTCATTCTGATAGCTAGAGCAAAGAGAGGTTCTCAGGCACAGGTCCACAAGCTTCTCACAAGTTCTGGCTTATTCTAAAAACTAGAGCAAAGATAGGTTCTCAGACACCCAGGTCCCAGGGTTTTTGGATCACACTGAGAGTTGGAGCCAGGAGAGATTGGCAAGTGTGGGTCCTTGGTGTTCTCACAGGTTTTGACTCATTCTGACAGCTGGAAACCAAGAGAAGTTCTCAGACATCAGTCCCCTGTGTTTCGGTGGTTTCTGGTGTATTCTAATAGCTGGAACCAGGAGATCCAGACAAAGGGTCAAGGGTATCCTACACATTCTGGCTCACTCTGACAACCAGAGCCAGGAACATTTCAAAGAAACAGATCCCCTTGGTTCCCATGGGTTCTGGCTCACACTAGCAGCTTAAACCAGGACATGTTCTAAGATATGGGTCCACTGAGTTTCACTGTGTTCTAACTCACTCTGACAGCAGGAGACAAGAGAGATTGGCAAGCATAGGTATTCAGGGTTTTTAGGAGTTCTGGTTCATCAAATAGTTGGAACCAAGAGAAGTTCTCAAGCATCCGTCTCTGGGGTTTTCATGGGTTTCTTTGAGTTATGCCTCATTCTGATAGGTAGAACCAGAAGGTGGAGGGGTCTCTGTCAGATTTTCATATTTTTAAACACGCAATAAGGAATGCAAAGTTGCAATCAGAGCAGCCAAGGTAGAACATGAAAGACACATAGCTGAGGAGAGTAAAAATAACCCCAAGAAATACTTTATGTAAATAAACTGTAAGAGAGGGAGGTCAGATCTTATTGGCCCCATAAAGAATGATGAAGGTAATCTGGTTACAAAGGATGGAGAAATGGCAAAGGTGTTAAACTCATTTTTCTCCTCAGTATTCACAAAGGAAACGGGGGGCTCAATTATTCAGAACAACAATGTTGGTCCTCACGACACGTCACAGGAAACACCCTCATTGCTGACTGAGGATAAAATCAGGAATAGGCTTGAAAAACGTAACATTAATAAGTCACCCGAGGGTCCTTAAGGAGCTTAGCCAAGTTATTGCCAGACCTTTGTACCTAATCTTTAAGAGCAATTTTCTGACTGGTATGATACCAGCTGATTGGAGGAAAGCCAATGTAGTACCAATATATAAAAAAGGACCAAGATATATTCCTGGGAACTACAGACCAGTTAGCTTAACATCAATAATTTGCAAGCTCTTGGAGGGAATAATAAGGGATTATATACAAGATTATTGTAACGAGAAATCAACGAGCGGTAATCAACATGGTTTCATGAAGAATCGCTCATGCCAAACCAATCTATTAACCTTCTATGAGGAGGTGAGCTGCCATCTAGATAAAGGAAGGCCGGTAGACGTGGTGCATCTGGATTTTGCAAAAGCATTTAATACAGTTCCCCATAAACGTTTACTGTACAAACTAAGGTCCCTCAACATGGATCAAAGGGTGAGTACCTGGATTGAAAACTGGCTACAAGGGCGAATCCAGAGGGTGATGATAAATGGGGAGTACTCAGAATGGTCTGGTGTAGAAAGTGGGGTTCCCCAAGGTTCTGTCCTGGGACCGATCCTATTCAATTTATTCATAAACGATTTGGAGGACAGGATGAACAGCTCAATCTCAATATTTGCTAATCTTCAACGCACATGTATGTCAGAAAGAGAGTGCCCCAAACTCAGGTAGATACTGATTTTAACCTTTGGAGGGCTTATAGCTGCAACAGTCTTTCCTTAACAAACTGTGCCGTAGCAACGGAAGTATTATTTAACCAGTTCTGCCGGATAGGATCAAACTTCCTGGCCGCATTGCGATGGCGGTAGGCCAATTGCTCTCGGAGAAGGGTAAAATTGACATCTTGTATACATTGGGCTTTAGTGGGTGGGGCATGTGACAATCCACAACTTCCTAGCAAGATATAATAGTCTAGTGACCATAAGATAAATACTTTTTGAAACTTTCACTTTAAATAAGGCAACCAACTCTTTAACATGGTCCACAATAAGATGTATTTTAACTTGTTCCCAACCAGCTCGCGTACATTTACTTCTGCAGAGTGGCGCTGTAGCGCAAATCACCGTCTATAAATGGCGGCTCGCTCGTGTGCGGCTAGCGGGCGGCGCGCTCTCGTGCCTGCTGCACTCTGCAGCAGTGTGGCCGCAGCTCCGGGGACTCGATTTCCGCTGCTACTCGCGATTGCCTGGCAGAGAAGAAAAATGGGGAGCCGCTGATGTAAACATGGCGGTTCTCCGTTCTGACAGGCAGCATGTAAGAGATGGGATCAGTTAGGCCCCTTTCACACTGGGGTGCTTTACCGGCGCTATTTAGCTAAAAATAGTGCCTGTAAAGCGTCTCCCCATTAATCCCAGTGTGTCCTTTCCTACTGGGGCGGCTCGGGGCGGTGCACTGGCGGGAGGAAAACTAAACTCCTGAATTCATGATTTTTGGGTCGGTGGAGGAGAGGTGTATACACCGCTCCTCCACCGCTCCTCCACCACTCCTCCACGGCTTCTCCACTGCCCCTGCCCATTGGAATGTATTGGCAGCGCTCCCGAAGTAGCTGCACACCGCTCCGGGAGCGCTGAGCACCGGCACTTTTAAACCCTGTTTAACCCCTTGTGGGAGGGTTAAAAGTGCCGTGCTGCCTCCCGAATAGTGGCGTCATATCGCTTCTATTACAGCGGTAGATCGCCGCTAAATTAGCACCGGTTTACCGCTGACGCTCGGCCGGTCCAAGTGTGAAAGGGGCCTTAGATCTCTTATGCCCCAGGCAGCCCAGCCCCCTCACAGTTAGAACACGCCTAGGGAACACAGTTAACCCCTAGATCGCCCCCTGCAGGTTAACCCCTTCACTGCCAATGACATTTACACAGTAATCAGTGGATATTTAAATTTCTGATCCCTGTATAAATGTCATTGGTCCCAAAAAAGTGTCAAAAATGTCCGACATGTCCACTGCAATATCGCAGTCCCGATAAAAAACGCAGATCGCCGCCATTACTAGTTATAAAGAAAAAATAGTAAAAGCGCCAGAAATTAATTCTCATGGTTTGTAAATGCGACAACCTTTGCGCAAACCAATCACATTTTTTTTTTTTTTACCACAAATATGTTGAAGAATATCAATCGGCCAAAACTGAGGAATAAATTAGTTTTTTTATATATATTTTTTTTGGATATGTATTTTAGCAAAAAGTAAAAAATATTGTTTTTTTTTTTCAAAATATCGCTCTTTTTTTGTTAATAACGGTGATCAGAAGTGACGCAGAGGTGATCAAATACCACCAAAAGAAAGCTATATTTGTGAGAAAAAAAGGGCGTCAATTTTGTTTGGACACAACGTTGCACGACCGCGCAATTGTCAGTTAAAGCGACGCAGTGCCGAATCGCAAAAAGTGCTCTGGTCCTAACTTGGGAAATCCTTCCGGTCCTTAATAGGTTAAGTGACGCAGGGGTGCATTCATGGCTTAGGCAGCCGTATCAGAGTTATGGAAGAAGGTTTCATGCTGAGATTAATTACTGAGGCACGGACCTCAGTGGTATGATCGTGAATTTTGGTTTATATAAAAGATAATTTAATAAATTCAGCAGTCTACAGCTCACTTCCTGTCCAGTAATATTACATAATAATACTTTAACGGCCACTGGTAATTAAAACTTCAAAAGAAAATCTGTCAGGATAAAACTTGGAGAGCTAACTTAGTTTTAAGGTGCCTGTTCCAGGTCACTGGCCTCAGAGATAGAACAACTGACTTGTTTCAAAAGCAAAATAACAAGGAGAAGAAAGAGTTAGCAGTTCCTTATTGCCTGCCCTGGACAACTCTTTGTGGTCGTGGATGAGCTCAAGGGCTAATTTAGAGGGGAGGTTATATATTAGAGTTGAGGGGAGGGTATGGCGGGTGATCCTTAGCGTTAGGTTATGGTTAGAGTTCAATGATCGTGGAGAGACACAGCTCTTTTCAAGGTACTGTAGGTGTTGGCGCTAAGATTCTAGTGCTTAAAACAAGTGCAAAATTCAGGTGCCCCTCCTTCCCAGCTTGTCCCAACCTAAGAACAGAAATTCTGTTATATTACAGCTTACTAATTCTTAGATCAGGGTTTCTCAACCAGGGTTGCGCGGAACCCTAGGGTTCCTCCAGAGGTTGCTAGGGGTTCCTTGAGCAATGGTAAACTTCTGTAAGGGGGCAATTCTTCCCAATGACCACAAGTGTAAGGAGCATTCTTCCCATTGACCATCACACTAATGTATCATGAGTTGTAGATTTTTAATTTTTAGCAGGGGTTCCCCGAGAACAGAGAATTATTTCAAGGGTTCCTCAGTGTTAAAAAGGTTGAGAAAGGCTCAAGATGCTTTAGGTGATTTTAAAATTTTAGATTGCTCCTAATAGTTTAAGAAACTCCTTTTGTGTATTATTATTATTATTATTATAATACAGGATTTATAGCGCCAACAGTTTACGCAGCACTTTACAACTTGAGCATAGACAGTACAAATACAATACACTTAAATACAGTAGGAATCAGAGGCCCACAATCTAAGAGGGAAGGTCAAGAGATACAAGAAGTAATAACTGTGGGGGATGTGCTGATGGAGAAGATAAGTTGTTAGGTGGGAGCCAGATAGGCTTCTCTGAAGAGATGAGTTTTCAGGGATAGTCTGAAGGTGGACAAAGTAGGAGAAAGTCGGACAGATTGGGGTAGAGCATTCCAGAGGATGGAGGAGGCTCTGGGGAAGTCCTGGAGGCGAACATGGGAGGAGGTGACAAGGGAGCTAGAGAGCAGAGGTCTTGGGAGGAGCGAAGGGAAGGATTTGGTTGGTATTTTGAGACCAGGTTAGTGATGTAGCTGGGGGCCAGGTTGTGGATGGCTTTATAGGTTATTGTTAGTATCTTGAATTTAATTTGTTGGTTGAGTGGCAGCCAATTGAAGGATTGGCATAGGCGTGTAGCAGACGCCGAGTGGTTTTTAAGGTGGATGAGCCTGGCGGCAGCGTTCTTGGTGTACTGAAGGGGGGATAGCCTATTTAGAGGTAAGCCAGTGAGGAGGCAGTTACAGTAGTTGAGGCAAGAAATGACCAGGGAGGGGATTAGAAGCTTTATGGTATCATGGTTAGGAAGGGGAGCATCTTGGAGATGTTGCGGAGGTTGAGGCGGCACATTTTGGATAGCGACTGGATGTGGGGCCAAAAGGTTAGTTCAGAGTCGAGGATTACACCTAGGACCTTGGCATGGGGGGACGGGTTGATAGTTGAGCCGTTGATTTTGACAGAGAAATTTGGGGAAATGTGGGGGAGGGAATATCATAAGCTCGGTTTTAGATAGTAAATAAAAACTAAAATAAAACCAAACATGCCTACACTAACAAATAAAACAATACAGCAGTAATAAAAATATCACAGCAGGAGTATTAAAATAGCCGCCAGCACAGCCCCTGATGACGTCATTTACACGACGAAACTCAGAGGGAGGAGTCGAGTCATGTGACGAGGAATGCTGGAAGGTCGGCCATCTCTTTGGTTGGAAACTTGGCTGAATATCTGGACGTTTATCCTGTATATCCCTGTTGTTTTAAAGAGACATGTGAGTATTTTGGATTGCATTTAATCAATTTTTCAAGTCAGTAATGCTGCGCAATGAGATTCTTTCTCTTTTGCCCCTTTTGCTGCTCTGAGATATTTATGCAAAGGAGTTCGGGACTGTGTTGGATCCATGTGTACCCTTATTGAAGGTGGAACGTTACCATTTCTGGTGTGTTTGTCTGTTTTTGGTTAAACAGCCCTCGAGTTTTTGTAAGGGTCAGTGTGTTTCTTCCTCCCTTCTTCTTGGTGCTGGATCCTATCTTTTTGGGCACATCTACCTATGTGTGAAGTGGCACTGATTGGATTTGAACTGGATATATATGACCACTACATGAACTGATACAGACTTTTTTTCGTGACACATTTCGGTTTTTAGATTGGTGATGCGTGTAGTCCTGGGAGCGTTCTGGTGCCAAAAAATGGTGCCTTATTAATCTCAGTACATTAAAGGGTTTTTAAGGGAGGTCACTGAAAATAAAATACACAGTATGCAAAAACAAAAAAGCAAACAAAAAAACCCCTCTAAATCTATAACCCCCACCAAAATAAATAAATAAATAACCACAAACTCTAAATAATAAAAAAAATGGATAATTTTAAAGAAAAGTATGCATGAGTGGGATTTATTGTTCGGAAGATGTCACACAGTCCTACAAACGCTAACGCATTTCGAGAGTGCGCCCTCTTCATCAGAGCTCAGTTTCTGGACCAATTGGAGATGTACACATCGATTCTGGCTGTTCTTTTGCAGATTTTTGATGAGTGAGTATGTTGCTCTCTACTATTTGTGAGTTTTATTTTTGGAAATAAATGGTGTCTTAGTTAATGCACAAGGCTGGTATGCCCTCTTTTGTTCTTATACATGTAGTGTCTATGGATCCCCCAGTCTGAGGCGAGGCCAAGTGGAACCTAGTGGTCTCTGCTTCTGATGGGGACCCTGTTGTATGTTGGGAACTGTAATAAGGAACCTAATGTAAGAGAAAACTCTGATATGTAGAGGGGGTTCTGATGGGAAAATGACTCTGGTGTGAAGGAGGGCTTCTGATGTGATTTGGAGCTTCTGATGTGATGGAGGATGCCTGATACAATATGGGGCTTCTATTGTGAAGGAAGGACTTCTGATATGATGAAGAGGCTTCTGGTGTGAAGGGGGACTTCTGAAATAATTAGGGGACTTCTGATGTGAAAGGAGAACTGCTGATGTGATGGGGGGATTCTGATGTGAAGGGAGGACTTCTGATATAATTAGGGACTTCTGATGTGAAGGGAGGACTTCTGATATAATTAGGGACTTCTGATGTGAAGGGAGGACTTCTGATATAATTAGGGACTTCTGATGTGAAGGGAGGACTTTTGATCTAATTCGGGACTTCTGATGTGAAGGGAGGACTTCTGATATAATTAGGGACTTCTGATGTGAAGGGAGGACTTCTGATATAATTCGGGACTTCTGATGTGAAGGGAGGACTGCTAGTGTGATGGGGGGCTTCTGATGTAGAGGGATGGTTTCTGATGTCATGGAGGGGCTTCTGATATGAAGTTATTATGGAGTTATGATATAATTAGGGGGCTTCTGATGTGAAAGGAAATAAAGAAATTTCCCTCATACAACATGGGACTTTGAAGGCTTACATAAAGAGAGTATATAGAAGTAAAAAATGAAAATTTTATTAGTACAAAAGAAATAAAATGTGACATCCATCATAGTAGACAATTGTGAATTACAAAATCTTATCTATGCAGATTGGTGCCCATAAAGGTTGGAGGGTCTGTGTCCAGGGGGCTGTATTACAGCCAATTCAACGCGTTTCGGAGCTTTAATAGTTGTTCCTTCCTCAGGGAGATCCCTGTTCATAGTATTAAAATATGACTGTCCACATGCAGCAGATGACAAAATTAATTACCAACAACCATAGAAAGTAGGATAAAAATAAAATATAATTTAAAAGAAACCACAGGTTGGGCCACAGGAAAAAGTGCAAACACAAGGTCTGGATGAGCAATCCTGGCCGAATACTGAGAGCCCCAAAGGTGCCTGTGTATATGTCTTAATGGCTGCACAAGGAAGAATGGTATATACCCAATGTATTTCCAAGGAAAAACTTCTGTTTATGTATAAAGGTAAAAGGGGATATGCATCTGTATTGGAAGCAAATGCACCTCTTTAGACTCTGAGGGGTATATTGTGTCCTGTGCAGCCAAACAAGTATGGCATACTTGTTTGGCTGTTTCATTTTAATTGTTTTGTACTAATAAAATTTTCATTTTTTACTTCTATATACTCTCTTTTTGTAAGCCGTCAATGTCCCATGTTGTATGAGGGAAAATGATTTATTTCTATTAATAGGGATGTGGCTTTAACACACAGTACTAATTCCCCCCAAAAAAACGTTTTTTGCTTCTGATGTGAAAGGAGTACTGCTGATATAATAAGGAGCTTCTGATGTGAAGGGGGGACTTCTGATATAATTAGGGGCTTCTGATGTGAAGGGAAGACTGCTAGTGTGATGGGGGGCTTCTGATGTAGAGTGAGGATTTCTGATGTCATGGAGGGGCTTCTGATATGAAGGGGAGAGTTATGATACAATTAGGGGGCTTCTGATGTGAAGGGAGGACTGCTAGTGTGATGGGGGGCTTCTGATGTAGAGTGAGGATTTCTGATGTCAGGCAGGGGCTTCTGATAAGAAGGGAGGAGTTATGATATAATTAGGGGGCTTTTGATATACTGGGGGGGGGGGGGGGC
>BLSH010419362.1:3832-14336 GCA_018402905.1 Glandirana rugosa
ATTTGCGACTCTATGCGACTGGACCAAACAGGGGAGTCGCATGAGTCCGCATATGTTTGTGGACCGCTTAGACCCCCTAGGTCCCCTAGGGCTTACCCTTATGATCAGGTGTTTGAACAGGCAGTGTTCAAGGAATGGCGGAAGCCACCAAGTTCCTTGGTTTTGCCTAAAAACTTTGCTGTTCGCTACCCCTTTGAGGAAAGCTTTACTAAGAGATGGGCTTCCCCGGTGGTGGACCCTGCCGTGGCTCATGTGAATAAGGCAACCCCATCCCCTTGGAGGGGTCTCCATCCTTTAAAGAGGCGGCCGATCGCCGCACAGAGACAGTATCTAAAGCACTATTCTTGTTGGCTGGGTCAGCCATGCGGCCGGCGCTAGCAACTGCTATGGTGGCACAGTCTCTTCGCGAGCACGCTGCCGCTCTGTGCACTAGTTTGTCTAGTGAATGTGGGGATGCAACATTTGGAAGAAGGTCTCCGCTACATATGCCATGCGACTTTGGACCTTCTTCCCATATTGTTTTTTTTTTCAACTGTCATCAGGCGGATGCTGTGGCTCCGCTCTTGGTCGGGCGACCAGGCTTCAAAGAAAGCTCTGGCAGACCTGCCTTTTCAGGGAGAGCGTCTGTTAAGCCCGAAAAAGCGGAGGACAAGCCTGCCTCCACATGATGGGTGGCCCCCACCCGCCTCACGGGTGGGGGGCCAGTGTCTGGGGGTTGCAAGCAGCTCTCTGCCCCCAGAAAAGTCCTTCCCCTCAAACGTGAGGCTTCCGCAGAAGCATCAGGAGGCGCCTCTAGGCGCCAGTCAGGCGCTCAGCAGACAGGAGTCATCTTGAACGCCGGCTTGCCGGCTGAAGTACCTGGGTCTGATTCCGGACACGGTACAAGCTGGGGTGTTCCTAACACCGAGCAAGCTTCTAATGCTTTAGGCCGGGCGAACTCTGTGATCGCGCCAGTGGTTCTCCTTACGGTTCTGTATACGGGTGTTGGGGCTCAGGAGATCGACTTGCGAAGCGATACCTTACGCCCAGAACACTCGGCTCCTGCGGAAGGCAATTTAGTCGCGGTGGGACAAATCTCCTCTATCCCTGGACAGGCCGATCAGGTCGGAGTGTCAGTCCCGGGAACCCTTGGTTTGGGGGATTCAGGTTCCGGCCCTAAAGGATGGGAAAAATTTTCTTCCCTTCAATTGGTCGATGTAGGTACCGGAACTGAGAGCGATCAAGCTCTGCCTGTCCCGTGGGACAGTAGGGCTGCGTCGCCCGGTTCTGGTTCAGTCGGTCAATGCCACGGAGGTGGCATACGTAAACCATCAGGGCGAAACAAGAAGCGCAGCAACGGCCGCGGAGGCGGCTCTGATCCTTCAGGGGGCAGTGTTTCACAGGCCTCGAGGGCAGTATCGGCTGCTGTGCGTTTTTTCTCCTCTAAAGGCTCTACCGCGGGTCGTACGTGGGGTAGAGGCGGAAGAAATCCCGACAATCCGGGTAGCTCCGGCTTGGCCCCGGCGCCCTTGGTACACCGACGTAGTACGGATGGCAGAGGTTCCGTGGCGGCTTCCGCTTCACGGGGACCTGCTGTTGCAGGGGCCCATCTTGCACCCTGCTTTACCCTCGCTGGTTTTGACGACTTGGCTATTGAGTCCCAGGTATTGAGGGATAGGGGCGTCTCGGACTCCGTAATCCCGACTATGATAAAAGCATGTAAGAGTTCCTCACGTAAGATCTATCATAGGACCTTGAAGGCCTACATTACCTGGTGCGAGGCAGGGGGTTGGAACCCCCGCTCTTATAGAGTATCCAGAGTACTGGCATTTTTACAGCAAGGTCTGGACAAGAACCTGGCATTAAGTACGCTTAAGGGGCAGATTTCGGCCCTGGCGGTTCTTTTTCAACGGCCCTTGGCGTCTCATTCATTGATCCGTACATTTGTACAGGGGGTACGTCATGTGGCTCCTCGGATACAGTCGCCTTAGCACCGTGGGATTTGAATCTGGTGCTTTCTGGGTTGCAGAAACCGCCATATGAAAGGATTTGTGGCATTCCCTTACAGTTGTTGTCGCAGAAGGTAGCCTTTCTGGTGGCTATCACATCCTCCAGGCGGGTGTCGGAGTTAGCAGCAGTATCCTGCAAGTCACCTTACTTGGTCCTCCATAAGGACAAGGCAGTTTTGCGACCTTCCCCTTCGTTTTTCCGAAGGTGGTTTTTTCCTTTCATTTAAATGAGGATATTGTTCTCCCCTCATTGTGCCCGCACCCATCACATCCCAAAGAAGTGGAGCTGCATTCTTTGGAGGTGGTGAGGGCCTTGCGGGTGTATTGAAATTCTACAGCTTCCTTTCGGAAGTCTGATTCTTTATTTTTGCTGACGGAAGGGTTGCGCAAAGGTAGGGCGGCCTCGTCAGCTACCATGTCTCGTTGGATACGGAAGACCGTGACTCATGCATATGAGATTCGGGGTAAGGTTCCCCCGTTTCCAGTCACGACTCATTCCACCAGGGCATTTAGTACGTCCTGGGCGTTTAGACACCAAGCCTCTGTGTCTCAGGTGTGCAAGGCAGCCACTTGGGCCTCATGGCACACGTTTAATAAATTTTACAAAATCGATGTTTCGGCATTCACGGATGCTGCTTTTGGCCGCAAGGTATTACAAGCGGCAGTATAGGCGCGGTTAGCGCCGCCTGAGAGGGTGTTTTTCTATTGGGTACAGTTGTTATGATTTTACCCACCCCTCTTGATTGGCACAGCTTTGGGACGTCCCCATGTGTCATAAGAATGCTGCGTCTGTCAGTGAACGGAAGAGAAAAAGGGATTTTTTGTATAACTTACCGTAAAATCCTTTTCTCTGAGTTCACTGACAGACGCAGCACCCACCCCTCTGCGTTGGTTTTGTACGGCTTGTTACGAACTGATGTGCTGTACAGAGCAGGGGGATTATATGCTAAGGTGAGGACGGCCCCCTGGGAGGGGCCAACCTACACTTTTGATTATTTTGCCTAGGCTACTCCTAGTAGGATGAGCATAACCCCATGTGTCATAAGAATGCTGCGTCTGTCAGTGAACTCAGAGAAAAGGATTTTACGGTAAGTTATACAAAAAATCCCTTTTTTTTTTTACCTGTAAAAAGATGTGCATTTATTTTTTTTTTTATAAAACGCAAACGTATCCTTTAATTGAACAAGCTAAAGTTAGAAGCTGATTGGTCACTATGCACAGCTGTGCCAGATTCGCTAGAGTACTCTAGAACCCCCCCAAGTGTTCACCCGGAAAGTCAAAATGTAGGCAATACCTTTTGATGGCTAGCTGAATCACTTTTTGGGGTCCAAGATGTTGGCTCATTTTGTCAGGCATTATTTCATACAAATAACTAAGAAATCATACTTTTATATATGCATCCACAGTGAAACAATTGTTTTATCCAAACTGTAGAACATGTGCCTGATAAACTATTTGCGGTGTAGTGTGAGAAACTGCGACAGGAAAATTATGTTTGAAACTGTTTCAAAAACAAGTTGACAAATTATTAATTATGCTGCAGGTACCATAGGAATCGGGCATCACCTACTAAAGCGCTTACTTCATGTGCCCCAAAAATATACAATCCTTATAACTATATGCCGTGTGCATTGTAATATTTATGCAAAATGTCACAAATAGGGATTTCATTGTTCTGCAGCACATGTCACGTTCCCCAAGGGCATGCCTTATGCATCATTGGTAATCTGTAACATTAGCATAAATGGGCTATTTTAATGACGCATAGCTGGCAGTTTTTTTGGGCCCCTATGTTTTGTCTGGAGTCCCACTAGAAATGTGGCTACAATAGTTGGCCAGCCAATTCCAGCTGGATGTGTCAAAACTTTTTCCAAAGAAGGGTCAATGACAAACGTGAAGACAGGTATACTACCTATTTGTAAAGCATAAAAATGCCTGTTTATTAAGATTATATTACATTTTTATTTCGATAGTTTGAATCAGTGATATGTTTGGTTAAATTAGAAACAAATCACAAAATAATTTTTATGTCAACAAGCAAATTTACACGTTGGTCCTAGACCAGAGAAATCCCTACATTTCTCCAGATCTGTTAATACAAAATTGTCCAAATTAACCCAGTTTAGCCACAGAATGCAGCAAATATTGGTAACCCCCATGTAACCAGATAACAAAAAATGTGCATATCGTTAGCTGCTTATGTCTTGTACCCAGCAAAGTCAAATTTCCTAAAGTACTTCAAGCAGAACTATGGGCAAAATCAAGCAGTCTCCCCTGCTTCACTACTTGTTGATCCTGTCAATTTTTGTTCCGCTTCCTGACATGGGTTGACAGCACGGTTTGCACTACAGTAAAATTGCACAGCAGTGTTTTCACCTTATGGACAGGATAGTCTTAGATAGATATGTAGTTTTCAATGGACTTAAAGTAAAAGACAAATAAAAAACAAATTCCTGATAAAACTAAGAAGTTACAGCAACAGTTGCCATGTAAGATCCAGCGTTGTGCCATCATCCAAGCCCCACCCCTGCACGTTTCGTCACAGGGCACGTGGCTTCTTCAGGGAGATTCTACTTTTGGAAATAAGGTTTAAAACCTTATGAATAAAAGTTGACTGCTGTAAAAACCCCTGCCAGTGTAATATGATTTCCCCCACAACTGTAAATGTCCTGGACAGCTTGGCCTGTTACAGAAAGCAGAAAAATATTGCATCTTTTGGCAAGGTCAACGGGTAATTAAACTATGCTTGGGCTATTTCAGACAGCCACTGCATGGCAGTAAACAAAAGGGTTGCTGAGCCAAAGCTTTACTACCCCCCCCCCCCAGCTGCCCACTCGGTACAGCCAAGCGGGACTGTACACATGCATTGGCTCTTTCCTTCAGAGCTGTGGCATTTTTAACTTGGAGAGTACAGTTTGACCTGAAGCACCACTGGGGAAACCCAGGAAAACAAAAAGTGCTGTGATAGCGCTATTGACAGACTGCAAGGTATATGAATTGTTTTTTTTTTTGCCCATAGTTCTACTTTAACCATACAATGAATAAAGGTTTGTACAGTCACTCTATGAATTAGTTAATATTGTAAGTAAGTAAAGCTGTGTGATTTCTCAGTAGTAGTAGCAAAATAAGTTTTACATTGCCTCCCCTGAGTTGCCCTTGTCAATCTCTTGAAAGTCCTGTCTCTAAGAATGATACAAACTAACACAGCAAGGGAAGGAGGGGAGGGTTCGGCAGATCATTGGCTGCAGCAGAGGAAGGGGAGGAGTCTAAAGATCATTTGCTGTAGCGAAGGGAGGTAAAGAGTCTGTAGATCATTGGCTACAACGGAGGGAGGGGAGAAGTCTGCAGATCACTGGCTATAGCAGAGGGAGGGGAGAACTCTGCAGATCATTGGCTGCAGTGTAGGGAATAAGGAAGTCTGTAGACTGTTGGCTGCAGCAGAGGGAGGGCATGAGTCTGAAGATCTTTGGCTGCAGCAGAGCGAGGTGAGAAAATTGCAGATTGTTGGCTGTAGCATAGGAAGGGGAGGAGTCTGAAGATCATTGGCTGCAGTGCAAGGAGAGAAGAAGTCTGCAGATCATTGGTTGCAGTGGAGAAGTCTGCAGATCGTTGGCTGTAACAGAGGAAAGAGAGGAGCCGGAAGATTATTGGCTACAGCGGAGAGAGAGGAGAAGTGTGCAAATCATTGGCTGCAGCAAACTGAGAGAATAAGGCTGCAGATCATTGGCTGCAGTGGAGAAGTCTGCAGATCATTGGCTGGAGTGGAGGAGTCTGCAGATCATTGGCTGCAGTGGTGGAGTCTGCAGATCATTGGCTGCAGTGGAGAGAGTGGAGGAGTCTGCAGATCATTGGCTGCAGTGGAGGAGTCTGCAGTGGAGGGAGGGGTGAAGTCTGCAGATCATTGGCTGCAGTGGAGAGAGTGGAGCAGTCTGCAGATCATTGGCTGCAGTGGAGAGAGTGTGCAGATCATTGGCTGCAGTGGAGAGAGCGGAGGAGTCTGCAGATCATTGGCTGCAGTGGAGTGAATGGAGGAGTGTGCAGATCATTGGCTGCAGTGGAGGGAGGGGAGAAGTCTGCAGATCATTGGCTGCAGTAGAGGAGTCTGCAGATCATTGGCTGCAGTGGAGGAGTCTGCAGATCATTGGCTGCAGTGGAGAGAGTGGAGGAGTGTGCAGATCATTGGCTGCAGTGGAGAGAGTGGAGGAGTGTGCAGATCATTGGCTGCAGTGGAGAGAGTGGAGGAGTGTGCAGATCATTGGCTGCAGTGGAGAGAGTGGAGGTGTGTGCAGATCATTGGCTGCAGTGGAGAGAGTGGAGGTGTGTGCAGATCATTGGTTGCAGTGGAGGAGTCTGCAGATCATTGGCTGCAGTGGAGGGAGGGGGAAGTCTGCAAATCATTGGCTGTAGCAGAGGGATGGGAGAATTCTGCAAAGCATTGGCTACAGCAGAGGGATGTGACAATTCTGCAGATCAGTGGCTGTAGCAGAGGGAGGGGAGGAGTCTTCAGGTCACTCGCTGCAGTGGAGGGAGGGGATGGGTCTGAATATGATTGGCTGCAGCAGAGGGAGGGGAGCAGTCAGCAGATCATTGGCTGAGGCCTATTAAGCACTAGTTAATAGCCAGTGAGAAGCAGGGCAGAGCTCTCTTCCCAAGGAACCAGCTCTCAGTCTGTGTTTACAGTTTTGTGATGCAGATGACTACAATACTGAATAAGTAAGCAAGCACTCTTTTCTGTTTCCTCAAAGCTCCTGTGTGCAGACTATTAACCTCTTGTACTAGGACAACTGCTTAAATAGACTAAACAAAATCTGTGGTGTCAAGATGCCTCTCCACAAAATCTTGCCTGGTGACAGAAATAAAGAAAACGGCATACAATGCTTCTCTGAATCTGTCAGTTCTATAGGCAGAGAAATGTGTGTAGTTGCACTAATAAATATTTTACATTTTGTCCACGTATTTTATTTTTAATCTTAGAAAAGAGACACGGTATTAGTGAGGCTTTATGCCACTTATAACAATATTGTGCTATCAATCAAAGAATAAAAAACAGCCCAATAAGGTTTATCTGTATCTGAAAATAAAATACACACAATTACAAAAAATGTACAGGTATGGAGACATTGTGAGCCTGTAGAAGAACACAGTGTTATAGAGGCCTAATCTCCAGCACTCGCTCCCTTTCCATGGTCATCTACATCCAAGCTGAGAAGGTTGAGTTTATTTGGACAGGGTGAAGTAAACAGCATTCCCTTTTATACGAAGATTCACAGAAGTTACCATCGGGCAGAAAATGCCACAAGCAAAGCCACGGCAAGCAGAAGGCGGCTCCATGAGTGAACATAAGCACTGTTCCCTGGCTCTTCTGATGATTTGGAATTGTGAGTGATATGTGTCTGTGTGTGCACTACGGAAGCATCTCCTGACGATGTTTTCACGCAGACGCTGTCAGTGCAGCCGTCGCCACTCCCTGATCCACTGATGTCATCACCTGCATAAATACAATAGTGATTGTTAGCGGATGCAGTCATAAAATACAACTCGGACCAATACAATTACAGGCAAACAGCTAAATACATATACAGTATGAGAGCTGTTTTACCAGCCAATGGATTTGTAATTCTGTCCATCCATTCCTGAGATTTACACAGCTCTCTTACACTACACACTCAAAATAACACAAGGTTTATCCGCGTTCAAAATAACTGTAAATTCATAAAGGTGACGGCTGCTAGCATTGGTATATGGAAAAAATACCACAACATACAAATAACCCAGGGGGTTATATACTTCTGAGAGGCTGGGGAAAGGGAAGAATACAGGGATTTACCAAGGGGTCTCATTTTTGGAGGGTCGGACGTCATGACACTGAGGGCACTGAGGATCATTGTTTCCTGACCTTACATAAGTTACTTTGCTTGGAACCCTGGTTGTCATATTTCAAGGATATGAGGAAATTTGTTTTCCACATGCGCTTTTGGCCATTCCATTGACTTGGAGGCCACTATGATCTGGTAAGCTGCCTACTGAAATCTTTGGTGGTGATTACATTGGATGCATGCTGTGAAGAGACTGTCTTCATACCTTTTCACCTGGTGTGATTACTTCTTGGGCCATCCACCCTTTCCTCTATTTCTTAAGGAGATCTACATGGACTTTATTATTTACTGCATACATGAACTTATGTTTATGTCACTCTATTCATTTATTTTAGTTAGACAGGCGCTGCATTTATGTGATAAATCTTACACTACACAGCTGGTGGATCACACCACGTACAATTAAGAAATGCAATGTCCTCTTTACTACCCAAGCCTGCAGATTAGACACTAAGAAAGAAGCAGCAGCAGACTGATAGGGTCAGTGCCGGCAGAAGGTCATCTGGCATCTAGGGCAAAGATGGCAAACTGCCCCCCCCCCGCCCCAGGTGGAGGGGGTGAGGCTAATAGAGGCACATGGAGCAAAATGTATGCAATAGTTATGGCATGTGCTGAAATAGTACCAATAGTTATACACTGCAGCAGAACACACTGTAGAGTTAAAATCAGTGCACAAATATGGGGCGAAGAGTGGCAAAGAAAAAAAAATGTCCCTGTGTTGGTGGTGTCACTGGAAGTAAAAGATGCCCCTGTGTCATCAATGGAAGGAAAAACTGCCCCTGTGTTGGTGGTGTCACTGAAAGGAAAAAATGCCCCTGTGTCAGTGGTGTCGCTGGAAGTAAAAAATGCCCCTGTCAGTGGTGTCACTGGAAGAAAAAGATACCCCTTTGTTATCACTGGAAGAAAACTTCCCCCAGTATGGGCGGTGTCACTGGAAGGAAAAAATGCCCCTGTGTCAGTGGTGTCACTGAAAGGAAAAAATGCCCCTGTGTCAGTGGTGTCACAGGAAGAAAAAGATACCCCTGTGTTGTCATTGGAATGAAACTTGCCACAGTGTTGGTGGTGTCACTGGAGGGAAAAATTGCCCCTGTGTCAGTGGGGAAAAACTGGTGTCAGTGTGAGGAGGGCTGTAATTGGGATGAACGAGGGATGGGGAGATGGACTTTGAGGGGTGCATATAACTAAAGGGATCTAGGGGGCTCTGAGGGAGGAAGGGGGGGGGGCTAAAAGGGCTCTAAGGGTTCAATCAGGTGTGTGGCTATCATTGCTGCCCCCTAAAAAAATGATCTGTGACAGATCACTTTTCAGAGGGCATTTGATAGGCAGTGAGAAGACGATATGTCACCCCCTTGCTGCCTGTTTTAACCCCACTGTGCTGCAGCTATGTGCACTGCATGCAGTTGTAGCATGGCCTTATTTAATTACACTTTTGCCACAAAGCATCTGGCCATGGCATGTGTACAGCTCTGAGCAGCTGCATCTTCTTGTTCAGGTGGAAGTGGTGGCAAAAACTCAGCTCAATTGCTTGCTTTTACTGCCCATATGAATGAGCGCCTAAGACCTTGTCTACACTTGCGGTTGAGGGTGAAGTAAAACAAGGAGGTTGAACCATGTTTTTACTGCCCAACCCCCCCCCCCCCACCCCAAGCTGCAAAGACATGCAATGCATGCAGTTCTGGTGCGGTGGTGTGGATTTTATGGGATCAAAACAGGCAGTGAGGAGGCAACATAATGAGGTTGATTTACTAAAGACAAAAAGACTGCATTTTTACAGTTTTTTTTGCATGTGATTGAGTGAAACTTTATCTCATTTACTAAGCTCTGGAGCAACTGCACTTCCGAAGTGCACAGTCGTTTTACCTTTAGTAAATCAAGCCCAATGTCTCCTCACAACCTGTCAAATGCCTTCTGAAATGCGATCTGATGCAAATTACTCTTCAGAGGGCTACTGAAAGTGTAAACTTGCACCAAAGCTCCATTCATACCTCTGCAGATGTGACGACGCGCGTGCATTTTTGCACAGCACGTATAGGGAAGCGCATTCATTTCAATGGCCTCCCCTATGCACACAAAATAACTTTTTTAAAAGTCACGCTGCACATGAAGAATTTATTTTTAACCACTTCAATACTGGGCACTTAAACCCCCTTCCTTCCCGGACCAATTTTCAGCTTTCAGCGCTGTTGCAGTTTGAATAACAATTGCGCGATCATGCGACACTGTACCCATATTAAATTTTTATCATTTTTTTCACACAAATAGAGCTTTCTTTTGGTGGTATTTAATCACCCCTGGGTTTTTTATTTTTTGCGCTATAAATTTACTTACGCGAAGGGATATGCACGACACGTTTTTACGTGCGCGCAGCAGTGTAGACGTCTCCATACTTACCTCGAAACCACGTTCAAATGTGAAAGTCATCGGGAGACTTCTCATTAAACGTAGTCTAGCGTAAAGTCTTCCGTAAACTGTCCAACACTCCTCTGTAACCCGAACTAAATGATTTCCATTTTGCTGACACGTGAAGCCTTCACGTCAACGAGGTCTCGAATCATTTACTCTATTTCAAAGTGAGTTAGTGTACGTTTTTTTTGACATTTTTACGTCAGAAAAACAGAAATCATTTAGTTGGAGTAATAC
>BLSH010419362.1:21096-31764 GCA_018402905.1 Glandirana rugosa
ATCAACAATTACCACTCTATGTGCAGCTGGGCTCCAGTATTTCATGGTGACCGGAAACCCACCAGAGCAATGAAAAGTCACTGTGGGGGACACACATGTAGGCAGGAAGTGGCTGCAAAGAGGCAGCAGAAGATCAGCAGAGCTGGAATACTTTTCACCTTTTTTTTGTATTTTATTTACAATGTCACTAAGGCTTTGTTTAGATGTGCAAGTTGGGTGGTAATAATGTGCAGTAGAGACATGTTTTTGCCACCTTTAAGCTCCATTAGGCAGCAGATGAGGGTGTTTTACATGCCGCAGTCACGATGCATTCGGCATAATAAGGAGTTTCCCCATAACAGATTTTTTTAGTGTCACTCTTTCTGGCCAGCCTATAACCCTGATGTAATGGTGGAGTTATTGACTGGCTGCTCTGCTGTGAGTAAGTTCGGGTTAGGGGGGCGCAAATTACTTGTCTTACCCCTGGCGCTGACAACCCCACACTACGCTATAAAAAACTGGCTCCTAACTTTTTCAGCCGGCTCCTAGATTCAAGGCAAATTTGTCAAGCCCTGCCTTAATCTCAGAGAGCAATGTATGCTGTAAACCTGGCTCCCCAAAAGGGAAGCACGCTTTTATTAAACTTAATAAGTAGGAAAAGAACTAAACATACAAACAAAATGAACATAACATAGACACCATATTTCACCAAAGAGAGGAGATCTAGAGGGCCAAACCAGACGAACCTAATATTTGTAGGTTACTTTCAATTATGTATTCCTTATAGGGAACAAATGAGTTTGATATTTCCAAAAATATAATGTCTAATGCAATCTCAATATATTGCCTGAAAATACCTTGTTGGTTATTAAATCCTTGTTCTCATGCATGTAGGTTATAGCATCAGAAATCTTTGTATGGATGGTTCCCACAATGTACTCCACTCCAGCAGCTCCATTAAACTTGCCCGCAACTAGCAATAAAGACTCTGAAAACCACAAGAAGAGATAATCATTTTATGGCTTGTATGTATATAATACATGTCATATGAACTGAGGCTAATATTAATGTTATCAGACCTAAATGTTGTTGTCTGGTTTTGGTTGGAGTTGTGCTTTAACCAGCTCAGCTCTCACCCCTGCACACCCCTATTGACCTGAGCAATTTTGCCATTTCTGCTATGAGCTTTTTTTTGGCAATAACTTTTGCCCTTATGATAAGAAAGTAATACATATATCAGGTTTTAGGAAAAGACACGACTTTCCTTTGGTGATAGTGTCTTGCAAACATTTTTCTATTTTTTATGCAATCCATAGATAAAAACATAAAACCAAAATAAATCCATTTTCTACTTTGATCAGTGTTACTGTAGATAAAAAGTATACATTTTATTCTAGAATGTGTCCTGTTAAACTAAAATTATGTTTCTGGTACAAAACATTGCAAAGTTTGTAATAGAATGTTATTTTCATTACAGAATAAATAAATGCTTTTTTTCAAATTAGTGATAAAAAAACAAAAAACAAATAATGTTTATACAAGAAAAACAAGACAAGAAAACAAGGGGAAAAATAAACAAAAACAAATCAGCAGGACAAAAAAAGCTAAAAGTAAAAGTAAAAGGTGTTAATTAGGGACTAAATAGGAACAAATTATGATTCTTTTTTTTTACCAGACATCATATGCAGCAGAAATGGAAGTATGGCAAAAGGACAGGGCATTTTTTTTTACATACGTGGTATGCCAAATGTCCACAACTGCTTAATGTCCCATGGACATTGTGTTTTGCCATTAATTATTTGATCTGAGACTCATTTCTAACATCTTTTTGATACCTTGACATTCTTTTTGGAAATGTTTTCATTACTAATATTCCATATACAGATAAGTAGCCACTAGAGGGCACACCTATCTATATGGGACTACACTATTGGGAATTCATTTCTTCTTATATATATATACTCCACCGGAGGGAGCCCCTTACACCGAGGATCGCTGTTCCTGACCACGCATTCACCAATCCAGGACCGGGAGATTGGAAGTGGAGCAGTTGCATGCGTGTTACCCCTGCAGGGGTGCAAAACTCTGGTGAGTGGGGACACAGGAGGGGGAGCACGAGTGAAAGTCACCCTTATATGAACATCGTTGGAGCACTGCAAAGTCACTTTATATAAGCCTTGATTTATACTGTGGAAGGTTGTGTCGATGAACATCTTTTTATCCATCATGCTGGAGATTTTTTGAATTTTATTGGGACATTTTATATATTTTTTTTTTATTCACCATATATATGAATCACAGCTATTTTGATACATTTTTCATGATTTTTTATTCACTTTATATATGTACCACACATTTTGACCTTTTTGCACCGTGAACTTTTTGGACTTTATGCACATACTCACGGCTGTACATAATCAGTTATATAGCACATGTTGTCACTTCATAATAGTATTTAATGATCTGTTTTAAGCAATTGTTGTTCAAGGGTTTTTTTTATATAGAGCCCACTGGGACAGCACCATCTCCTGGTTATTCAATATTTTTCTATCTATATGCTTAGCAACATAATTAGCATCCCTGTGCTTTATAAATGATTACTATTATACACGATTTATATAGCGCTAAATAATATCTTTCCAAAATTCTGGACAAACTACCCTTCCACTCAAAAAAAAAAAATGGTTGTATTTGCCTAGGAATGCTTTATTAAAGTATTCCTACCATGAGAAATACACGGTATAAGGTGCTACCATTATGAGCTTACTGAACATACTAACTGCCTGGATTTATCTGGCTTTAACACTTTTTGAGTCACATACCTGGAACAAGCATGCAGCAAACAGAAGTCAGAGATAAGTTAGGATTTCTCATTTCACTTTGGGTTGGAGAGTCAGAAAGCATTGAAGTTCAATGGTAAGAGCTTAACTCCATTTGTTATTGAAAAATCATTTTCTCTACTCACCAATCAGATTTCTCCATTCAGAGTCCAAATCTGCCTGATTGGCCAGACATCCATGCATGACATTCCAGCAGTAGTTATCGCACAGCTTTGAATTAGCATGGCCCCGACACAATGGACAGTACATCAGTTTCATGACTTCACGTATGCATTCTCTGCTCATAGGAACCTGTAGGTAGGAGACATTTTAACAAATATTTTGTTTTCATGAATTTTGTTGAATTATTATTAATAATAGTATTATTGATTTAAATAGTATCCCCTTGTTGCTGTATAGCGTAACTGTTAGAAACAAGTAGAAATAATATGGTTTTAACAGTGACACATATGAATAAGTACAGAACACAGAAAAGATCATTTTTAGACCATTGGCTGATGCTCCACCTCCAGGTGATTGGACCTTGCAAATAACGGAGCTTGACTCAGCCACGCCTAACCCTTCCCACTCCCAGCATTGCCTCAGTTTTGTCTGCAATAAATGTCAGGGTGAAACAAGAGGGGAGCAACCTGTGTCCTGTGATGTACTCCAAGAAAAGGACTTTGCGGGCAATTCAAAATCCCATTTTCTTAATCATACATCACGGGACACAGGAGAGTTATTTTGGGATGTCCAAAAGCAATTGCATGAGGGGCAGGCAAATGGGAGGTCCAAAAACAATTACATGAGGGGCAGACAACAGCAAACAGCGGTTAACAGGCCTATCAACAACCTATTACTTACCAATAGAAAAAAGAGGAGTAAACAGAGAAAGACTTCACAGGGCTGCTTGGAGGACCTTCCTACCAGGGCTATTGTCTGCCAAGGACTGAGCATCCACATGGTACAATTTGGAAAATGTATATGCTGAAGACCTTACAGACCTGGGAAGTTGAGACTTGAAGCTGAAAAGCCCACAAAGCACCAACACTTCTGGTGGAGTGAGCCTTCACAGGAAAGGGAGAAACTTACCCTTCAAGCGGAGGTCCGAGGGAAAAAACAAATTAAAAGTCAGCAGCTACATGACTTTTAATAATAGGACACTTACCTGTCCTGGAGTCCAGCGATGTCGGCACACGGGTGCAGCCGCCTCCATTGTGGGTAAGGGAACCCGGACGTGTAGCATTACAGCTTCACGCCGAGCACCTTACTGTGTATGCGCGAGGCTCTGCCGCGCTCTGCTATTGGCCAGGCGGCCAGTAGCAGAGCAAGCAGGAAGGAGAGAGCCGGGCTGCTGACGTCAGCGGCCGCGGCAGCCGGCCAGAGCCCCCGGATGTGTGGAAAAGGACACCTGTCTAAAGACAGGTGTCCTCTTCCCCCTCCCCCCGAAAGGTGCCAAATGTGACACCTGAGGGGGGGAGGAATCCGATCAGCGGAAGTTCCACTTTTGGGTGGAACTCTGCTTTCAGGTTGTACTCCTGAGTAATGGTTTAGCAAATTCAGCCAGCAATTGTGGGTATAGAGGCAGTCTTTCCCATTTGGGAACCCTCAGGTAACACAAACAGAACATCAGAGTGACAAATTGAGGCTGCAAATAGACTCATACAGCCCTACTTACATGTTTAGGAGCTGGACAAAAGGAAGGCTACACTATATCCTGGGTTAAATGAAATGCTGAGACCACCTTAGGGAGAAAGGAGTTGCGAGGTCTCATAACAATTTTGTCTTTGTGAAGAATGCTCTCAGATGCTCTCCTGTTTGAAGTCATCACCATAACAAAGACAACCTGGCAGGAAAAGGGGGGGGAGAGAAATGTCCCTAATATGCTCAAATAATGGCTTCTGAAAGGCCAACGAAATGGTCAGTGTAGAGTTTACAGGTGGTGCAATGTGAGATAGTCCTTGTAAAACAAAATCTGACCAAATAATTGGGATGCTTACAGTCCACGAAAGAGCACAGCCAAGCCAGAAACCTGACCCTGACTTATCCAATCCTGGCTAAAAACCCGTGCCATGGAATATTCCTGTGATGAAGCTCCCCCTTCTTGCACCAAGCAAAGTATACTTTCCTTGCGCAATGTTAACCCTTATGGGATGAGGGCTTTCTAGCCACTAGCAAGACGAGAATCATGGTGTCCGGGAGACCCCTATGCCTCAGGACTTGGGCATCAACAGCCAAGTCATCAAAGCCAGAAACCATGAAGCAAAATGGAACAAGGGACCTTGCGAAAGAAGAAGTGGAAGATCCAGTAGGGGCCACAGACAGTCTTCTAGGAGTCTGACTATGTCCCTCCTGAGCCAATCCAGTGCATTGAGGATCACCAATTTGCCTTCTCTATTTCTATTCTCTGAAGTAGAAGAGGCAGGGATTTGAGAGGGGGGATGCATACATCAGGTTGAACTGATTCCACAGAGTAACTAGAGCATCCTCTCAAATGGCCCAAGGATCCCTAGATACAAACCTGTCCAGTTTGTTGTTGAGTCTGGATGCCAGTAGGTCTACATCTGGTATCCCCCACCAGAGACAGACTAAGTGAAACATCACCAGGTGCAGAGACCACTCTACGGGATCCAGCCAGTGGCAGCTTAAGTTCCCTTGCCGATTTTCCTCTCTTGAAATATGCACCACAGACAGGACTGGAACATGAAATTCTGCTCAAGTCAGAATGAGCTCCTCTTCATTAAGACCTGCCTGTCTCCTTGTTCTGCCTTAATGATTTTTGTATGCTACTGGCATTGTCAGATTGGAATGGCAATCCCCAGAGGAGGGGGTCCAGTGCTGAAGGGTAAGCAAAATTGCCCTGAGCTCCAGCTGACAGCTCCTTGCAGTTCCCACAGTGAGAATCATTTTTACTGGGCCCAAGTTATTCAAAGCCTCCAGGGTAAGAACCAGCACTAGGAACCCCAGACAAGGGCAATGTACCTTCAGTGTTGCAGAGTGTAATGGCTCAATCTTCACCTCTGCAGGTCAGACATGCCCTGCTGGGTCTTCAGGGACTGGGCTCTGCCACAGCAGACCATGGTCCTGGACCTTTATAGCACCCACCAGCTAACTCACACAATGCAACTGCCTGCCAACTGCCTGCCTTTTTTCCTGTGAGAAGGACCGGAGCCGTCGCTCGGCGGTTCCCATCCGTTCTCGCAGCGCAGCAGTTGCCCGGGGAGGGAGAGGGGAGGTGCAGCAAGCAGGGAGAAAGAGCCCTATTCAATGCGGAACACATCTCTGTGTCAGATGTGTTCAAATTGAACATAATGGGCTGGGAATTTGCACCCGTTTTCTGTGCAATGCGGAGTGTGAATGCACTGCACCTATGTGAACAGGACACATTGAAAACAATGTGTTTTCAAGTGTCCTGCGAATTGGATGCGGTTTAAGCCACATCCAATTTGCATAGGTGTGAACCCAGCCTTAAGTGTGATTAGAAAGTGAGGAAATGTCTTGAAATGAGTGAGATTAGGAGTGGAGGGGCAGGGTTTGAAAGAGCTTTGTAGGCTGAAGTTATGATCTTGAAATCTATTCGATGACCAGTTGGCAGCAAATAAAGGGAAAGAGATTGGAAGAGTAAGAACAGAGGCGGGGGAGATCAGAGGATTATATCCCCCTATGTTAGCTTCCATCGCTAACACACATTTACCAATTAAAAGAAATGCAATTTTTAAGCCTGCAGGTGGCTGCAAAAAGCTGTTTTTTAATGGACAAAAAGCTGATTACTATCGACTTGGCCTAACCTAATACAAGCCAGAAGTGCCATATTAGATTAGACTGCCTTGCAGTGCAGAAGATGCTGCATTTTGTCAAGAAGCCTTGTTAACTCCTCAGAGTGGTTCTCGTTACCTGTCACATTGTCAGAACATCATAACACACAGGGCTCAAATAACATATAATTTGGTGACGAACTGACAAATATCCTGGAACTGATCCACAGCCAGGGCTGGTGATGCCATTCCAATGGTGTCATTACTGGGAATATGAGAAATATACCAGGCTTTAATATTCTTATTAGATTTTATTGATAGCCTTCATTCTACAACATCAACGCAATAAAACGATTACCTGACCTAACCAGTATCCAAACAGTGGCCAGCACTCTATGTATGTTAACTGTGTCTGATCACTCTCTAAAATAATCAGAATGACTAATACATGAATTATTAATTTAACATGTATTCCCACCCAGATAAAAGAAAATATAAAGTCATTACCCTCAAGGCATGCATATGCAAAGTCCTCTTTTCAGCTGTGTTTCCTGAGCTAGTTATTACTCATATCTCCTAATAAACCCAGCTGATTCAATCAAGTTTAGTACATGTCATTACTAATAATGAAGCTCAGTAAATTAAGTCTAAGATGAATACCACTGTTAATAATTACAGATTTACTTTTTTTGTGTATACTAATATGATAGACAGATCGATACAGTGGGGCAAAAAAAGTATTTAGTCAGTCACCAATTGCGCAAGTTCTTCCACTTAAAAAGATGAGAGAGGCCTGTAATTTTCATCATAGGTACACTTCAACTGTGAGAGACAGAATGAGAAGAAAAATCCAGAAAATCACATTGTTCGATTTCTAAAGAATTTATTTGCAAATTATGGTGGAAAATAAGTATTTGGTCAATAACAAAAGTTCATCTCAATACTTTGTTATATACCCTTTGTTGTCAATGACAGAGGTCAAACGTTTTCTGTAAGTCTCCACAAGGTTTTTACACACTGTTGCTGGTAGTTTGTTCCATTTCTCCATGCAGATCTCCTCTAGAGCAGTGATGCTTTGGGGCTGTCGCTGGGCAACATGGATTTTCTATGGGGGGTTGAGATCTGGAGACTGGCTAGGCCACTCCAGGACCTTGAAATGCTTCTTACGAAGCCACTCCTTCATTGCCCGGGCGGTGTGTTTGGGATCATTGTCATGCTGAAAGACCCAGCCACGTTTCATCTTCAATGCCCTTGCTGATGGAAGGAGTTTTTTACTCAAAATCTCACGATACATGGCCCCATTCATTCTTTCCTTTACACGGATCAGTCGTCCTGGTCCCTTTGCATAAAAACAGCCCCAAAGCATGATGTTTCCACCCCCATGCTTCACAGTAGGTATGGTGTTCTTTGGATGCAACTCAGCATTCTTTCTTCTCCAAACACGACAAGTTGAGTTTTTAACAAAAAGTTCTATTTTGGTTTCATCTGACCATATGACATTCTCCCAATCCTCTTCTGGATCATCCAAATGCTCTCTAGCAAACTTCAGACGGGCCCAGACATGTACTGGCTTAAGCAGGGGGACTCGTCTGGCACTGCAGGATTTGAGACCCTGGCGGCATATTGTGTTACTGATGGTAGCCTTTGTTACTTTGGTCCCAGCTCTCTGCAGGTCATTCATTAGGTCCCCCCGTGTGGTTCTGGGATTTTTGCTCACCGTTCTTGTGATCATTTTGACCCCACGGGGTGAGATCTTGCGTGGAGCCCCAGATCGAGGGAGATTATCAGTGGTCTTGTATGTCTTCCATCTTCTAATAGTCGCTCCCACAGTTGATTTCTTCACACCAAGCTGCTTACCTATTGCAGATTCAGCCTTCCCAGCCTGGTGCAGGTCTACAGTTTTGTTTCTGGTGTCCTTTGACAGCTCTTTGGTCTTGGCCATAGTGGAGTTTGGAGTCTGACTGTTTGAGGTTGTGGACAGGTGTCTTTTATACTGATAACGAGCTCAAACAGGTGCCATTAATACAGGTAACGAGTGGAGGACAGAGGAGCCTCTTAAAGAAGAAGTTACAGGTCTGTGAGAGCCAGAAATCTTGATTTTTTTGTAGGCGACCAAATACTTATTTTCCACCATAATTTGCAAATAAATTCTTTAAAAATCAGACAATGTGATTTTCTGGATTTTTTTTTCTCATTCTGTCTCTCATAGTTGAAGTGTAGCTATGATGAAAATGACAGGCCTCTCTCAGCTTTTTAAGTGGGATAACTTGCACAATTGGTGGCTAACTAAATACTTTTTTGCCCCACTGTAGATAGATAGATAGATAGATAGATAGATAGATAGATAGATAGATAGATAGATAGATAGATAGAATGAAAGTGCAAAGAAGGAACATGGATATTCTAAAGAGCCTGTTCACCCAAAACAGATCTTGTTTTCTTTGTAGATGATTGTGAATTCAAACACATCTGCCCCCAGTTATAATTCTAGGGGACTCCAGCACTAAAATCTCCCTGCCAGAGTGTTGTGAATGAACATAAGATGTGATGAGATTGCAAGAGATTGTGGTTACATACCTGGGTGACTTTCTTGACTATGTCTGCAGCAGCTGCTAGTCCCTGAACAAATGAACGGGCAGCAATAAATGCCCTGGTGGCTTTTAGCTTCATTTCCCGTGGAATGTCCCCAAATGGCTTAAGCTGGTCATACTGCTTTGCTAAACAATCCAAATACTCATAGGAAAAAGTGACCTGGGTGTTCTGTGCCTTGAAGACACGCTCCAGCAGGTGGCTCCAGAACTCTGTTAATGCCTCCTCTAAGTTAACTCCAGAGCCACGGTAATACTGTCGCAGCTCTGAATACAAGTCTCTGAAAATCTTCCCATCATTCTGGCTGTACAGATCCCCATAACGACTAGGGAAAGTGTCCAGAAGAGTCTGCTCCGACTTATTCAACAGGTCCTGGAAGTATCCTGAAATGAGACAAAATATTATAAGAAATTATCTAAATTGTTTATGAGATTACAATATTGTCCAGTTAAAACTTACTATTCTGGGGCCTGCTGAAGAAAATGGCCATTCATTGCTTACAGAGGATAACACACCAAGATATAGTTTCCCTTCAGTTGAAACAATTAGGTCCCCAACATATAGATATTAAAATGGGGTGCTTAGTACACAACCCTGACACCTACTGAGTGCTGTTTTATGCCTAGGTAATAGACAAGTGCTTGCTTGGTGTAGTAGCATGCCAAGGAGGTAGCATCTGCCCTATCCAATAGGTTTCCCTGACTACCCCCTGCAGCAGGAAGGCAGAAACATGGGCCATTGGAAGCATTATAAATTGCCCTGCTTTTGAGTAACAGTGTATGCAAGTCCTTAAGATAATCAAGAAGAGGCATTCTCACTAACAGATGTCTCAGATCCAACAGAAAAACACCCTTTAATACAAGGGTGTCAAACTGGCGGCCCCCCAGGTGTTGCGAAACTACAAGTCCCATCATGCCTCTGCCTGTGGGAGTCATGCTTGTAATTGTCAATCTTGCAATGCCTCATGGGATTTGTAGTTCCGCAACAGCTGGAGGGCCGCCAGTTTGACACCTGTGCTTTAATATATGTATCACTCCATTCTATTTTACAAGTACTTCCCATGAGCTAGGAATAAATGATGCGTACACAGTTACTTTGGCCTTATTAATAGTGTTGAGCGAACCCGGACTGTAACGTTCGGGTCCGTACCGAACTTTAGGGTGTCCGTGGCACGGACCCGGACCCGGACATTTCAAAAATCGTTCGGGTATAAGGATCGAGTACCCTTCATGAACATTTTATCTTACCTCACTATGTATATAATTTCGTGTCCACAGTTTGACCGCCGGGAGGTCGACAACGCCTTGATGTTTAGGGTACTCCGTAACGTTCTAACTGTTAATGTTCGTACTGAGGGTGTCCGTCTCCGTACTACCCTGAACATCAAAGCGTTGTGGACCCCCCGGCGGTCAAACTGTGGGAACATAATTTCCCACAAAAAGACAACCTAGACTCTGTAGACAATCACTCTTACGGAGAAGAACTAATAGAATTCCTGAACGTATGTGACAATGAGTTTTCGTCCC
>BLSH010419362.1:46905-87725 GCA_018402905.1 Glandirana rugosa
TTAATAAATAACCCAAAAACCAATCAATAAACGCCGATTGCGATTTTTTTTACCAAAAATATGTAGAAGAATATAAATCGGCCAAACCCAATAAATAATTTTTTTTTTTTTTTTTATTTTGGGATATTTATTAGAGCAAAAAGTAAAAAATATTGTTCTTTTTTCAAAATTGTCGCTCTTGGTTTTGTTTATAGCGCAAAAAATAAAAACCGCAGAGGTGATCAAATACCACCAAAAGAAAGCTCTATTTGTGGGGAAAAAAGGACATCAATTTTATTTGGGTACAACGCCGCACGACCGCGCAATTGTCATTCAAAATGCGACAGCGCTGAAACCTGAAAATTGGTCTGGGCAGGAGGGGGTTTAAGTGCCCAGTAAGGAAGTGCTTAATTTCAGGGTTTAGCTACACGTTAAATGCTTCTTTTACAGTTTTACAGAAATCTGCAGTAAATGACCCAAGTTCACCTAAGGTTTGTGAGTAGATACACCTTAATTGAATGTTAAAACTGCCATCCACGCGTGCATTTTGTTTAACTGGAAAAACTAGTAGGATGTTGGCAGCAAAATATTTCATATACAGTCACAAAACAGTAATAATCTTAACCAGGTCCTAGCATTTCAATTACTTTGTCAGTGTGCCAAACTGGGTTACACATCAATCCTATTCTAATCCTAGTTTGCTTTTGAAAAGAATCAGTAAATTCCTGGCAATAAATTGAATTTACAAAGTTTACGCTGAACTCAACTTTTACAAAGAACCTGCCAGGCAGTCTCTGGTGCCAGCAATTTATGCTGTAGGGAGAAGAGGAGCTCAAGACTGTTGGCCCTGGACCTGAGCCAGAGAAAGAAATGAGGACAGGTTCTCTTTACAGCCTGAAAAAGTGATACAGATGGTACAAGTCTTTTATTTGATATATTTGACATAATCGTTGCTTCTCTACATGATGTCCAGTTTTACCAGTTGATACCAGTCTAGACTGATATTTTTCACTAAAGGTGTGTCTGAGAATATGCATGGATTGCTATAGATTTCCAGGGCCAGTTTACATACAGTACAAATTTTCTGTCCTATATGTCAAGCATTTAGTTCCACTGAAGTTACTAAAACTCTGATAACAAACATCATGGGATTTTACATAATTGTGAAAAAACAGCAACCATTGTAAAAGATATTCCATCCAAACTATTGTGATTGCACATTATTGGCACTGTTAAAAGCTATATGTTTTTTCATCGTCATTGTCACAGCTATTTGCACAGTTTTATTGAATAAGCCAATATAGAGATAACTCTCAGCACTTGGAGGGTTACTTTTAAAAACCTTTTTTTCTTTTTTTTAAGGGAGATCTATAGTCACAGCATACACTTTCATTTCATAAATTCAGAACTGTAATAACAGTACAAACAATAGCTATTTTTGACAATCCAAAATAAGCTTAGCTCAAAAATCACCTTTCATATTGTGATTGCTGCCTCTCTGCTGGCAATCTATTTACACAACTTCCTGGATTCCTTGCATGGTCTTCAGCAACTACTCTGCTATTTACTTTTAATTTCTAAGGACTACACATCCCACGGTACCTTGCTGCCTGCAAGCTGTGATTCCATTTCCTTGTACTGATTCCGCCTCCTGAAACACCTCCTCTCAGCACCTATGTAGTTTGGGAGGCAGGCTCTGTGAAATGTGTGACTCACCAGTGCCTACTCACAGGGCATAGGTAATACGTGTCACAGAATTAAAGAAAGTAAATGTGTGGGGATTGTCACAAAATAAGTTAAAAACTTCAAGTCATTCAGATTCATAGAAGTAAGGTAGAAATAATTGAAATACAGTGTGGAAATGGATATATGATTTTACTTTTTGACTATAGACAAACTTTAAAGTGGAATTCCAGGATCAGTCTAGGATCAAAACTGCTTCCATCCCCTCCTTAAACCGATCCTAACTACCATGTGGAAGAAAGATGCTTGTCTGGTAACATGCCTGTACAGTAAACCCATATCCCCTGCTATAATGATATTGCCTGGCAGCATCAGGGGGAGCTTTGAGAAGAGTTTTCAAAAAAGAGGTACCTCTTCCATAGCACTAAACCCAATGCTGATGGACCCTAGTTATTTGACACCTCCAATTCATTCCTGTAGGTATTAAGGATCTGAATATCCTCTTCAAGTTCAAATGCCATTAAGTGGTATCTCAGATGTTCTTTGTCAGGTCTCTTTTTTTACTTCCCCTTACTGGGATCCCTCTGCTTAGCCCCAAGTGGTTTTAAACACACAGGAAACTATGGTGAGGTACCTCTGTGGATTTCCTCATGATATCATGTCACTAACATTATCACATTACTCAATTTTTGGATTCAAGTTGGGTACACACAGCTGGTTCAGCAGGGACCGGATGCATTTTGATCTGTGTAGCCTTTCTAGTTCAACAGAAGCTGATCGTAAAATTGGCTTCTGTCGAATGGGACTGCTGGAAAACCTTGTTCGATCAGCGACTTGCAGCCAATCAGATGCATCACTAATCAGTGTATTGTGACAGTAGAGAGTCCCTGCTGTCAGAATACAATGTCCCCACTGGCTGAATGAAAACAAAAATTGGCAGTGCGTACCCAGCATAAGGGTAGATGCCTTCCTAGCATTCCTTAAGTATTTAACATGTTGCCTAACGGTTATCACCTTCACTTGCTAAACAAGTGAAAGAGGGGGCTTTTGGATTCCTGAAGTAGGGGGAATGGAAGAGGAGAGTTTTTTTTTTTAGCAAAAGCAAATTTTTTTAAACTCTTTTCCTAAATACATACACGATGAACTGGTTAAGGGATTAAAGGACCCTTATCATCAGTTCACCAGGGTGTAGGCGGTCAGCTACTTTTCCTTCATAGGGTGCAGATAGCTAATATATAAGCCCTATACATTTACTAATGCTAGCAGCATGGGGATTAAAAATAATCAGGGTTGATTGAGAGAGTGAAGGTGCACTTTAATTGAAGTTCCAGGACATGGTTAAGGTGTGTAAGGCAAGGTAAGTGTTGTTTATAGTTAAAGAATATGAAGTGCTATCCAGGGTGCCAGTGGTCAGCTACTTTTCCTTCCTAGGGTGCAGATAGTTAATATATAAGCCCTAAGTTGTCCTACCCTCTCTTGGTGCACTGGAGGTGCTGAAGACCCCATGATGTCCCCAGTGAGTCCAGTGATTTGGAGAGTATCTCCTTTTTTTTGTACCCCTTAGCCAGTACATCTCAATACTGAAGAGCAGGCAGACTGGTATGGAGGAAGGTCACTAGTTCAGTGCTTCCTCTTCATTGGGAGGGAATCAAGGCTTTTTTAATGTTTATTTTTAAAAACTTGTAACAATTATCAAAAATATGAAGTGCTAAAATTGTGATCTTGTCAACTGTACCCCCATTGACAATTACTAAATGTTCAGTACAAAATGTATTTTTTATTAATCACAGGTACTTATATAACGTTGTGAATTTATGCAGCACTTTACATATTTATTGTATATTCAAATACAAAGTTTCACCAGCTCGAGCCAGGAAACCTTTACAAAAGACAGTAGAGAATGTGCACAGAGTGTCACATTCTACCTGCTATAAATGATGGGGTGGTTTTATACCAAACTTTAAAACACGGCACAAAACTACAATCTGAATTGGTAAAAGCAATCACCGGATGGCTTCAGAATCCACATTAGCTTGGACAGAAGACCTTACAGGTAAACCCAACTCATAAGCTGAGAAGAATTGCTTATTTGTTCTATTGGCTAAAAGATTGCCATCGCCTGTCATCTGGAACAAGGATTCCCTGGCAGGTAAGTGTTAACATGCTGGTTATTAGAAGAACACATACTTGCTCTCTGTTTAATTAAATCCACCCACAGAGATGTGTTGATTTTAATTTCCCTTTAGACAGTTTTTCATCACCAGACTCTGTGTTTTTCTCTGACATTACAATATTTCTTTGTCCATTAATAGAATCAGATTCACTGCAGCCTCTAAAAATTTATCAAGGACAATTATCTTTGAGACAGTTCATTGTGCTCTTTGATCTAACAGAATATCATGTCTTCCGTCAGCTGCTGTACGGTAACTCAGCACAATATTATTACACTAGAAGTTTATTAAATCCTAATGAAATGTGAGGTCAGAGTTTCAAGGAAACTGGTTTCTTGAAGTGCAGAACCTCGCTCTAGACGAGAGCTGGATGACCCACTTGCTTGACATTTATGTACCTACGATTAAATCTGAAAGCCTCTTTGATTCTTGCCTTAGCTTTACACATATGTATGCGTATCACTGTCTGTGGAAGTTCTGATTCCTTTTTATCTATGATGATCACAGTTTCTGTTGGAAGGAATAGCTCAACGTTTCTAAATTACCACTCATGGGCCATAGGGGCATAGTATAAGAGGGGCAGAATCAAAGCACAAAATTGGCAATTTGGCTTAATTTGGCTTTATTTGTATCCTGTCTGCTTAACAGATAAATCAAACAGCCATATTGAAGGTGGAGAGAGATGAGGTTTGTAGAGATGACTCACAAGACTCTTGAACTGAAGTAAACCATCACTTTGTACTATGTAGGTTCTTTGTGATTTACTGTGAGACTGAACAGTTTACTGTTAGTTCTGTTTATGACGTAGGCAGTTAGTTCTGATAATGCAGCCAAGGCTTTTGTTACCACACAATGAGATTTTCTAACCAGGTGGTGAGTAAGATCAATCCTACAAGGTACTGCACATAAACTACTAATAAAGTTGGCCATGGATTGTGATGAGTCCCAGTGCTAAAGAGAGCCTTTCCGGAACAGGCAAACATTTTCCATCATCATTCTCAAGGAGACAATGGCAGGACAAGGTCAGCTAGAGCCCAGGGTGAACATGCCATACTGCGCCCCCCCAAAAAAATTTAGCACTAATCTGCATGCTTACCCTTTAAGTATAAATTCCCCCAGTACAAATCCTCCCCCTCCCGATGAAATCCCCCCTTCCAGCACAGATCTTTACCCCCCCAACACAAATGCCCCCCCCAAAAGTCACAGTCAAGTCCTCTGCACTTCAAATCCCCCCTCTGAGTACACATCTTCTCCTTCCCACTCCAAATCCCCCTCCAAGCACAAATCCACCCCCTAAATTTCCCCTCCTAGCACTGATCCCACCCAAACAAAAACTTCCCCCTTCATCATATCTTGTGTGACAAACCCCACCTCCTATCCCTCTAAATCACCACTCCTAGCAATTCTCAACCCCTGCTGTCCCCCAAATTGCCTCTCCCAACACAAATGTCCCCCCCCCTCAATCTCCTTGCAAACCCCCCCACCTCACATGAAACAACAGTGCTCAGGGCAGCCACCCCTCCTGCCCACGCCTTTACCTGGGCCCTGCAAGGAAATATCTGTAATTCTTCGGTCTCGATAAACAGTCAGTCAGGAATGTAAGGCCTCATGCACACAGGACGTTTTTGAAACTCTCCTAAAAGCCTTTTGACAGCAGCATTTGGTAGGAAAAGCGCATGACGCTTGTAAAAGTGTGTAATGCGTTAAAGCGTGTTATAGCAATCAAGTGCTTGGGCTTTAATTCATTTCATTGGCCAGAATAATAATTTATTCTGGCCATTGAAATGAATTAACGCTCAAGCGCTAAAGGCGTTAACACATTATATCACGCATTGTCAGGCGTTAACAAGCAGCAAGCATTTTTTCTGCCAAAATGCTGCTGCTCTTGGACGCACTCGCAGTATTTTTTTTTTTCCTGCCTCCTAAAGCTCATGCCATTAAATGCTGCTAAAAGTCTATGTGTGCATGGACACATAGGCGAACATGCAGGGGAGTTTGGAGGCAGGAAAAAAAATGTCTGACTCCACTAGGAGCATCTGCAAAAACGTCCATCCATGTGCAGGAGGCCTAAAGATCAACCCATCCTCCCTCCCATCCAGCTTCTCACATTTTGTATTATTTGGGTGATATTCACATACTAAGTAAAATTGATCCCTTTGTTGGGTGAAAAAGAAGATGATTATGATTTTGTTTTCCCAGCCAAGTGGGTCCCCTCAGAAGCCTGCGTAAAAAAAAATTCCTAGTTAGGATGTGAAAATTGTTGATTGTCCACTCCCAGCATTGCAGGAGTGAAAACCAACAGTTTTCACATCCTAGCAACAAGATAGGACATGAGATGAGGGTTGCTAACTAGAAGTTTTTAGGCCAGACTCCTGAACAAAGTGGCCTACAGGAAAAACAATAAAAATAATGATCATTTTACAAAGCTGCAAAGATTTTTAATATCTACTTGAGGCCTGTTGACTGCATAGACTATTTTCTGAAAAAGGTGAGGTTAAGCCTTTAAACCTTTAAAAACTGATTTGCTTTAAAGCAATGCCAGAATGAGGGTTAGCCCTGGTTCACATTGCAGCAATTTGGCATATGATTTGACATGTCAAATTGCATGCCAAATCGGCAGCTATTAACGGCAATGGCACAATCCGAATCAGTGCAACACCGCATTTGCAGCGCCGCACCGATTCCCAAAAGTAGCTTCTCTACTACTTTTAGCGACTTCGGGGTGTGATTTCAATAGATATCTGTGCAGAAACCCGCACAGATGTCTCTGAAATCGCCCCCAAAGTCGAGACTGATATGCGGGAATCAAATAGTGCAAGTTCAGCTGATCTCGCGCAATTTCAATTCCGCTGTCAGTGTGAACCCAGGCTAAAAGGGAGGTGCTATCTACTAAGCACCTCCTGCACCCTGACTAATGAGTCAAGAGAATAAGAAATTTGATCCAAAATACTACAGCATATCAGATGCAAAGCAACAGAACTTCAAAGACATTAAAGTGGAACTAAACCCTCCTATTATTTTTAGCCACGGAAGCTGCCATCTTGGCCTCTGTTTGATTTTTAGCTGCCATGGTGCTGCACATGCCATCTGTTATGACACCGCCCATTTGATGGTTTGACAGTTTGATTGAGCACAACCAATGTGACAGTTACATTCCTGGCACGTGCTAGGAATGTCATTTTTTGAAACTATTAGATCGAAGGGTTTAGTTCCGCTTTAAAAATAAGCTTGTAATCATTAATACAAACTTAGAAGAAGCTACTTAAACATACTCTTGATGAGCAACTTTACCTGTAATAACAAGCAACTTTGGAGCTATTAAGTATCCCATGTGACCTGTTCTTAGAGTTTTAACCTAAATTACATGAATAATCATTAATGCACTGCAAATTAAGATGTTTGAGGAGCATTGTAGTCCATCATCTCATATCAGCTCAATTGTACCTGCAATTAGTCTCATTACTGCTTATAAATGATAAATGCTTTCAAAGTATGACTAGAAAATCCATTTTAGAATGCAAATCTACTTATTTGTAGCATCAACATAAAACTCCCCAGTGAGGTGATGGGAAAATGAGGTTAAAGCGTGTCCTCAAAGTCCGTGCAATCTATCAAATACTTTCCCCTTGGGAAAAGTTTCATGAATATTAATAAGGAGTAAATACGTTGTTCTTTATACATGATTGATCAAACCAGCAGTCTGGGTCTTTTTGATACAACATGTTTTCAGTAAAGTACAATCTGGAAGGCATTATCAGGATCCCTTTAGAAATGCATGGTCATGGACCATACACATCTAAACGGATGCTAGGTTTACTTTTACTGTTATAACTCTGTACCCAGAAAGTCATGACTTTATCAGAAACAGAATGTGATTTTAACGTACTGAACCATGCAAAATCACAGTAGACCAGAAGAAAGGAGCAAGTGAAAAATGATCATTTTAAACTTAACGGATCTTCACTGCATCTGAGCAACACACACCAAGAACACTATATAATTCATTTTTAATATTCAAAGCAAATTTCCCCATTCATGTCTCCATGCTTTATTTTGTTGAGAAATTGATTTGTAAAAAACAACCGCCTAGCATTTCTGGCCATGGCCATCTTGAGTAAAAGCAAATGTAGCATTTACTTCCTAGAATCCATCTGCCCTTAGCTCATGCATGCATGCAGCGGAGTGTGCTTAGCTAAGAAAACCCCTCCTCCTCTCCTCCCCTCTTGAAGACTCCTGGGTTACCTAAAAAGCAACCCAGTTGTTGACTCTCCCAAAGACTCCTGGGATGTATGACATAATTTTCCTAGGCAAGAAACCAAGATATAACAGAAGAAATGTAAAAAAAATAAATGTAAATATGATATAATTTCCTATACATTTACTAATGCTAGCAGCATGGGAATTAAAAATATCAGTGTTGATTGAGAGAGTGAAGGTGCACTTTAATTGACATGTTAAGGTGTGTAAGGCAAAGTAAGTGTTGTTTTTAGTTAAAGAATATGAAGTGCTAAAATTGCCCAGGGTGCCAGTGGTCAGCTACTTTCCCTCCATAGGGTGCAGATAGCTAATATATAAGCCCTAAGTTGTCCTACCCTCTCTTGGTGCACTGGAGGTACTGAAGACCCCATGATGTCCCCAGTGAGTCCAGTGATTTGGAGAGTATCTCCCTTTTTGTGTACCCCTTAGCCAGTACATCTCAATACTGAAGAGCGGGCAGACTGGTATGGAGGAAGGTCACTAGTTCAGTGCCTCCTCGTCATTGGGAGGGCAGCAAGGCTTTTTTCATGTTTATTTTTTTAAATTTGTAACAATTATCAAAAATATGAAGTGCTAAAATTGTGATCTTGTCAACTGTACCCCCATTGGCAATTACTAAATGTTCAGTACAAAATGTGTTTATTTTTTATTTATTTCAGCTACTTATATAACATTGTGAATTTACGCACAACTTTTCATATTTACTGTATATTCAAATACAAAGATTCACCAGCTCGAGCCAAAACACCTTTACAAAAGTCAGTAGAGAATGTGTAAAGAATGTCACATTCTACCTGCTATAAATGATGGGGTGGTTTTACAACAAACTTTAAAACTCGGCACAAAACTACAATCTGCATTGGTAAAAACAATCACCGGATGGCTTCAGAATCCACATTAGCTTGGACAGAAGACCTTACAGGTAAACCCAACTCATAAGCTGATAAGAATTGCTTATTTGTTCTATTGGCTAAAAGATTGCCATTGCCTGTCATCTGAAACAAGGAACAGCTGTATAAGCAAAACATTGCTCATTTTTCTATATGAAAAACAGTTGAAATCAGTATACCCCCGCTGGAGGGCTTCGTTTTCAGGTGAGTTTGTCATAATGTGCTAGTATGCGATGCATTAACCTGCCCTGGGCAGGTTTACTTCTGCTTTAACCACTTAAGGACCGGAAGGATTTCCCATTGTAGGACAAGAACACTTTATGCGATTCGGCACTGCGTCGCTTTAACTGACAATTGCGCGGTTGTGCAACGTTGTACCCAAACAAAATTGACGCCCTTTTTTCCCCACAAATAGAGCTTTCTTTTGGTGGTATTTGACACACTCGTTTTTTGTGATCATTAACTATTAACAAAAAAAGAGAGACAATTTTGAAAAAGAAACAATATTTTTTACTTTTTGCTATAATACATATCCAAAAAAATATAAAAAACCTAATTTATTCATCAGTTTTGGCCGATTTATATTCTTCCTCATTTGTGGTAAAAAAAATCGCGATCTGCATTTATTGATTGGTTTGCGCAAAAGTTGCCGCATTTACAAACCATGAGAAATCATTTATGGCGTTTTTACTATTTTTTATTTTTTTTTTGCTAGTAATAGCAGCGATCTGCAATTTCTATCGGGACTGTGATATTACAGCTGACATGTCGGACATTTTTTACACTTTTTTGGGACCAATGCCATTTATACAGCGATCAGAAATTTAAATAGCCACAGATTACTGTGTAAATGTCATTGGCAGTGAAGGGGTTAGCATGCAGGGGGAGATCTAGGGGTTAACTGTGTTCCCTGGGTATGTTCTAACTGTGAGGGGGCTGGGCTACTATGGGCATAAAAGATCTAACTGATCCCAGTGACCGGGATCAGTAGATCTCTTACATGGCGCCTGACAGAATGGGGAACCGCCGTGTTTACGTTGGCGGTTCCCCATTACTCTTCTTTGCCAGGCGATCATGGGTAGCCAGACCCGCGGCCACACTGCTTCAGAGTGGGGCGGGCACAAGAGCGCACTCCCGCTAGCCACACACGAGCAAGCCGCCGTTTATAGACGGCGATTCGTGGGATCGTATCACTCAGCAGCAGTAAATGTACGCAAGCAGGCCGGAACCGGTTAAAGCTCAAAGTATAACTAAAGGCAAAACATATTTTTTTAGTTTTGGATAGAGTGGAGAGGGATTAGAACCCCTGTCAGTTTTTATTGCTATCTGTGCCCCCATTAAGGAGATTCACCCTCTCTATTTGTACTGTTTACCATTCACTGAAAGTGAAAGTAAAAGAAAATCCCAAATTTTGAGTTGTCCCCATCTTCCAATGGGGACACTAGCTCTGTTGACCTGGGGGTCCCCAAGAAATTCCCTTAATTTGCAGGGATTTCCTCTCACTTCCTGTTTGGCTATGGCACAGAATGTGAAGGGAAATCTCTGCAATGAAACAGAAATAGTTAACAAAAAAAATCTGATGGGTTATGTCGATCCTTGCTCGACCCAAAATGGGAGAAAAAGTTTTTCCCATAGTTCTTCTTTAACTGAATAAGCTGAAGATGGGATGTACCTTGTTGTTTCGGTTCTATAAGCGAGAGCTCTACAGAAAAAAATAAAAAAAAGTTACTCCCTTCATTGCAGCAATACACTGGTTTTACCGTTATTTATGTGGCTGGGCAAAAAACATTTTATTGTTTTTATATATCCTACATGTCAGCAAATTTTGAATTTTAAGTTTAATTCTGCTTCAAATTGCTTTATTTGCACTGATAATTTTTTTTTTCTTTTCATGTAAGCTTTTTTGAAACTTGGCAATTAGAGTTTCACAATTACGATATACAACAAACCATATGATAAGTATACTGCACAGCAAAGTCGTGCACCATTTAAAAAAGGATGCCATTTTTACAGGGTACCAAACAGGTGAAGCATTTATTTATTTTATAAATAAAATAGCCACAGAGTGGATTTAAAGCGTAACTTCACCCAAAAGGGATCGTTTTGCTCCCCTCCTCCCCATATTTGGAATGTCTTTTTTGGGGGGGGGAGCAGGTACCTGATTCTAACAGGCACCTGTTACCACTTCCGCTCCAACCGCATAGTTGATCGGAGTGTAAGTTCGCCCCGCCAACCTCTCATTGCAGCCTCTTGGGACATGTCAAAGTTCCTGAGAGACTGCCGGACCATTCACAGGGTGCGCATGCACAGTGGACAGCTGGTTGTGATGCCGCAAAGAGTGACAGCCGGCTGCCCACAGCTAACATGCCAGCGCCAGGTCAGGTCGGGTGAGGACATGTTTGACCTGGCACAGGTAAATGGGTGTTTTTTACATTTTTGTTTACAGGATGAAGATCCTCTTTAACCTCCTTGGCGGTATGATTATGTGAGATTTTTGCGTCTCAAAGCGGTACATTTTTCCGCATAGAAATTTGGCGTTTTATATTGTAGGCCTGTAATTCTCAGGAATAAATCACTTAAATCTGTCCAAACAAGAGTCTAGTAGACATCCCGGGTATGATAAAGTTCGAAACAATGATATAATTAAATGATAATATAATAAATAACTATAAATAATTATCAAAAATAATAATATAATAATAAAATGTATTCAATAATGTAATCAAATCAAAACACTGAAATTTGCTCAGTTGCAGAATTGTCGCGGTCGTCACTTTCAGTGTCTGATGATAAATTTCCCCACAAATCAGTATCACTCAACTCTGCAAGAGATTTTTATTTACTATCGCTGTTTTCTAGCTGATCAGAAACCACTTTTGACGTAAAGGGGCGCTGTTTGGTTGCTATGGACATTCTCAAGTTTCCAGGCAGAAAGAATGGCATATATAATATAAAAGTGCATGCAGGACACTGGGCAAAGCACTAGGGACAAAAGAGATGTGAAATAATTTGATACAGTAATGTAATCTTAGAGATTACAGTGTACTGTATGTGTTATGTGTGTTTCACTTTTTGAATTTGCAGCCGGGCTCCGCCCCCGTGTGACGCGACGCTCGCAGGGAACAGAACCCGGAACCCAGAGGCATTGGGCGAAGATTCTGCCAGAGGACACAGCGTGGGGGGGGGGGGGTTAGACATCGCAGGATCCTGTTACCAAGTGTTCTGGTGCTCATGAAAGTGCGTGTGTCAGCATCGTGTTTTGGGGTGCCATTAGTACACCACAGGCTTGCATAAGCAGCATTTTTTGCATGGTTTTGCGCATATTAGCACGATGAAAAAAATGTGAGCCTAGCCTTAGTTTAACAGGAAGTGAGGGTAAATCTCCCTAATGGAAACAGATTCCTGAGAGAGGTTCTAAACCTTCACAGAAAAAAAAAAAAAAATCATGTTACAAAGATTTTCTGTTTCACTAAATACTGTGACCAGTCCTGTTTTTTATACTACTGTATAAGCAACTATTATTCTCAACTATTATTGGCTGTCATTGCTGTAAATTATTGTACTTGTGGCAAAAAAAGATATTCTTAGCTTAGAGAATGCCATCTTGTGTCTGTAAATCTTTCCTTCTAGAAGTCGTTTTCAAGCAAGCGGATCATTGAATTTTTAATATAGATTTTCCCACCATAAACAGAAAATCCATAACTCCAGTGGAACAGAGAGCAATTTAAAGTGATTATCAAAGAGTAGTTTGTGTCAAGTAAGGCCAAGGAATTTTTGCCCAAAGCCTGTTAGAACTGTGCAAGAGTAGGAGATCCCATATCATTCATTCAAGAAATGCACCTCCTCCTGTGCACACATTGCAGCTGCAGTAGAATTAAAGGGTATCCAAACTCATACAAAAATAATTGTAAAATACTGCAGCTTACCAGTGCTGCAAGGGGGTGGTCGCCTTTGTTTTCTTTTTTATAGGCTTTTCCTCTATTTTCACCCAGTGGTTCTGCCAGTAACACATAGGCGGGTGGGGTCTTGTAGTCATCACAACAACACAGGCGAGCACAGGGAGTTAGTAACTGACAAGATTTCTGGCAAGATCAACAAGTATTTTTTTCACTTATCAAATAGATATCATAAAACACTTTCAATAGAATATTTAACAGACTAAAACCCTTTAAGGAGAGTCCTCGATTTCTATAATGGTTGGATCACAGTGATGTATTTCATATTTTCTTCTATTGGATATTTTTATTTTGTTTAGTCAGTAGGTAGAGCTCTAGACTCATTTTGACATGTTGAGATGCCTATAAAGCCAACTGAAAAAAATCTGTCTACAGAGTTCATGAGCTCAAACTGAAATTTATACATACAAGTGAACTAGTCAGAGTAGAAATGTTTGGTGATTTTATGCCATTACAACCAAGTGATAGTTTGCCCCATCTCTTGGAGGCAGCTTTAAATGCACAGGTTGAACACAAGGATAGCAGTTTTGCGTTTGAAATATCTTAGATTTAATATTAATAGTGGACATTCCTTTAGGAGAGTAGACAGGACCTATAGAGATTTAAATTGGAAGAATAATCAGACTGAACTACAGTATATATTAGGATACTAAATAAGTGTTGAACGTTTTCAAATGTACCTTTTCTTGCTGGTATATTTTAACCACTTCCTGCCCAGCCTATTGCAAAGTGCCCAGTATTGAAGTGCTTTAATACAATATATTCTAATATTATAGGGTGCGATAAGATACAAAGTAAAGGTAGACCAGAGATCACTGAAGGTTCGGTTTGTAAACCTTACAGTACCATTTTCCATGCTCTATAAATATTAAAGATTTATGGCCATGTCAATATTTTTAGGCAAGATAATCTAGAGCAGGGGTGTCAAACTCAATTTCATTGCAGGCCGCATTAGCAGTATGGTTGCCCTCAAAGGGCAGGTTGAATCTGGGGTGTACAGAGTGCAGAGTTCGGGAGTCGGCTACATACATAGCACAGAGTTCAGGGGTGCGCTACACACAGAGTGCAGGATTTAGGGATGTGCTACGTACAGTGTGCAGGGTTTAGGGGTGTACTACGTACAGGGCACAGGATTCAGGAGTGTGTTACATACAGAGTGAAGGGTTCAGGAGTCCATGACATACAGAGTGCAGGGTTCTGGAGTGTGCTGTTTACAGAGTGCTGAGTTTAGGGATGCGCTATGCACAGTGTACAGTATGCAACCACAACTCCAACCCCCTTCCTCAAAGCTTCCTCGCATCTCTACTCTCTCCTACCTGGCTTGGCTCTAGTACCTCCCTGTGTAGGAGACTTTGCCTCGCTTTGCAGGGAGATCATTCTCTTTCTCTCTGCAGATCTGTCCCCGCTGTGAGTGCATGCAGAGATCTGCATCCGGAAGCTGCTGAGAGAAAAGCTGTTTCTTGTAAACAGAGAAGGCTTCTGTGTTTACAAGTGACAGTGAGGAGCAGGAGCAGAGGGAGAGAGCCAGAGGTGGCATAATAGAATTCTCCCATGTTCTGGCTACAAAACTGATTGCGAGGGCCACATGACAAGGCCTGGCGGGCCTTGTGTTTGCCGTATGTGATGTAGAGAATGCAGAACCTGAATAACAGTAACTAAATGTAATAGACAGATGACAGACGAGTTCCCACTGATGATCAGGAACCAATCAGCAATGTTCACAATCATATGATCACCAATACATAGGCTGAAGGCTTCCCTGACAAAAATGAAAGCCTTCAGGCTTCACATGAACATTGCCAACTTAAGGATTTGGTAGCCATCTATTGCCAGTGCCGTCTATTTATTAGTGCAGATAGTGTTGCACTATTTAAAGGAAAATAAGACCAATTCTTAATCATAGTAAATAGATCTATGGCTTCCCATTTAAAAAAATATGTGCTGCAACACTTGTTGAATGATGCTTCACTGCCCCTGAATTCAAAGCAGAGTTGCCACCCTTGTGTAGGCTATGCCTGCTTGCCCTGCAATGATATGAAAAAAATGTTGCATAGGGTGTGGCTATCAGCACCTGGTCACACCTAGCCCTGCCAACTGCTTTCTGTAATGACAGCACAGCCTGGTGCCCTGTGAGACATTCTGTTCTCTTCTTTCTATAGTTTTGTACTTGTTTATAGAAAAAAAACCTTTCTTAAATAAAATCTTATTTAAAAAAAAATAGTAATGTGATTTGATAATGCTGACATGTGTCCTATCAATTCATGTAAAGCATGAATTTTAATGAACGGTCCATTTTAAATGGTTTAAGTGTTTTCAGGGTGATAAATGATGTTTCTAACGTGATTTTAAATAATGAAGGAGAGAATGTGCAGTCCTGAGGGGTGCTTTTTTAAAAGTTTTTAAGAGACGGAGCTTAAAATGAGCAGTCTTTTATAACAATTGTTGTATAATACATTATTAAAACCCATAAATGGGCCTTAAAAGCTAAGGGACGTAAAATGAATTTAGATAAGCCCACAGTATGTTATCTAATTCATCAGTTAAAAAAGATGTAGGGGTCTTCCTAACCCAGGTGGCAGAAAACACCCAAATAATTTCAAATTCTCAAGGACATGGTCTAAGGGTAATATTTCTAATATCTCACTAGAATAAACAAGAGGTAAAATATCTAAAGATGACAAAATATGAACAAGGAAGTATAATATTTCTACTATCTCACTAGAATGAACATGAGGAAGAACATCTGAAGATGACAAAAGATGGACAAGGTAGATTCTACGAGGATATATTCTAAGTGTAACATTTCTATTATCTCACTAGAATGAACAATAGTTAGAACATCTGAAGATGGCAAAAAATGGAAAATGTGGACTCTATGAGGACATGTTCTAAGTGTAATATTTCTAATATGCCATTGGAATGAACATAAGGAAGAACATCTGAAGATGACAAAAGATGGACAAGGTAGATTCTACGAGGACATGTTCTAAGTGTAACATTTCTATTATCTTACTAGAAGGAACAATAGGTAGAACATCTGAAGATGGCAAAAAATGGAAAATGTGGATTCTATGAGGACATGTTCTAAGTGTAATATTTCTAATATGCCATTGGAATGAACACGAGGAAGAACATCTGAAGATGATAAAAGATGGACAAGGTGGATTCTACAATATGAATTGTCTATAAAAACAATGCACGGGAAAAAACAAAATATTTTTTCAGTGAGGTGAGGTCCAATGAATAATATAGGAAGGCCATCTGATTGTAGAAAGATGTCAGAGAATAACGTTTAATCTATACTCAAAATGTAAAATATTACTAACAGGGATTAATTAGCAAAGTTTAATTAACATTGTAATTTTTAATAAATGTACCTTTAGCGTATACATGCTGCTCAAGAGTTTGAGAGGCATGCTATGCCCACTCCTTTTTATAATTACTGCATTACATTGATGGTGTCATTGAGGGATGGGGTCTAGGAAATGGCCAATTGGTTCTAGAGACTGTATGATGGATAAAAAAATGGGTCTGGGCAAAATAGCAGTTGCAGATTGCCTATGATGAGTTCTATATCATTCATAATTTACTTTTCTCACATTATTTCAAAGATAAGTTTGCCTGAGTCTAGGTCCATTTTAACCAGCCTTCAATATTAGCAAACATGATTGACCTCTTCTCACAAGGTCTTTGGGCCTGATAGCCTCTAAATAAGACCACTCTAGTCACATGGGTCCTCCTGTCAGGACAATAGAAGAGAATGGGTGAGCCACACACAAAATAAGTTCTGGCACCAAGCAATCAGTGATCATATAAGGTTTTTCAGCCTACCCAATCACTTTGTTCCACAAGAACTCTTGTTTGAAGCTGTTGTACACTGCCCAATGCAACTAAAAAGGCCAAACCACAAGACAGCCACTTATATCCCATTTTTTAATAAAAAGTGAGATCTATGCATACATGTACCTTTAGCGTATAAATGCTGCTCAGGAGTTTGAGAGGCATGCTCTGCCCACTCCTTTTTATAGTAACTGCATTATATTAATAATGTCATTGAGGGATGGGGTCTAGGAAATGGCCAAATGGTTCTACTTAGAGACTGTATGATGGATAAAAAATGGGTCTGGGCAAAATAGCAGTTGCAGAATGCCTATGATGGGTTCTATATCATTCATCATTTACTTTTCTCACATTATTTCAAAGATAAGGTTGCCTGAGTCTAGGTCCATTTTAACCAGCTTTCAAGATTAGCAAACATGATTGACTTCCTCTCATGATGTCGTTGGGCCTGTTAGCCTCTAAATAAGACCACTCTAGTCACATGGGTCCTCCTGTCAGGACAATAGAAGAGAATGGGTGAGCCACACACAAAATAAGTTCTGGCACCAAGCAATCAGTGATCATATAAGGTTTTTCAACCTACCTAATCACTTTGTTGTTTTACACTGCTCAATGCAAAGGCCAAACCACAAGACAGCCACTTATATCCCATTTTTATAATAAAAAGTGAGATCTAGGCATACATAATTTAGCCGGCATTGAGGAAAAACCTTAAAGTCTGAACTGGGGGAAAAATAGTATGTAGATTTTGACATCGTAGACAACTGCATCCATTCCCCAATCTTCTAGTCTACATGGAAGAGTTGACTCTTTACCCTGGCTTTCTAGGACAACTAGCTCACTTTTTTCACCTTGGCACAAAATCTACACGTTCATATATAATTAATTCTGCACATAATACACAAACGCAATACTATGTGACAGTTACCTGGCTGGGCATGTTTCCAAAGGTGCTGCACAAACTGTTAATAAGGCAGAATCCCTAAGGGGCAGCGAACAGAGCAGAGACAATTGTTTTGAGTCTATCAACATAAACAGAAAACAGAAGCGCTTTTAATAGCTCATCAATCAATTAAGAACACCCTGGTATCTGTAATTAACTGAGCCAAGTGCAATCACAGAAACAGATCCATTACAAGTGAATATTTATACACCAGGATAAAATGGCTCTCTACACAAAGCAAGAGAAATAAAACACTGCATTGTTATAGCCACTTACAACTAACACAACTAACCCTGTATGAATTTTAAAGCCCGATTTCAGTTTTTTTGTTGAGCGGAGAAGAAAGCTGAATTCTGGGCACATAACCATTTATTTAAATATATTCCTCAACAGTTACAAAGGATATAAATCCACTTTGTGGGCACCAGATGTCTATGCAAACCTAGATATTACCTACCTATCAGTAGCAGTGACATCACCACTGTAGGTGGGACCCAACAGGCCCACTCACTACAGGCTACATGACAAAAATGATAGGGGACGGGTACAAGACCAGTCACCCTGCAAAAGCAGACAGAGCAGCAGTGACCAATATGAAATATAGGAAACTCCAACAGAAAAGCAAAGTCCAGGGGCTGTTTCTTATTAGATTGCTGCACGTGAAAAAAAACATGAAAGACAGCAAGATTTAAAGTGTCACTAAACCCACATCATAAAAAACGATCAATAAATGGTGTTTTACATGCTGTTCATACTCACTCAGTCATTATGAGATTTGTTTTCTGCAATAAAACTGGTTGATCGTGCTTCACTCTATTGCCACCTTCTGTCCCCAATTCAGCTAGGGATTTTGCAGCTGTGGTGGCAACTCTGCACATGCTCAGTTTTCAGTGAGTTTCTATGCTGAGCATTTCCTCCCTATCACATCTGAGCTGAATATAGAGTCATACATGTGGGCGTATACAAAGTGGTAAATGACAGCCCACTCCCTTTCTCCCCCTCCATGCTGACTAACCAGCTATAAACAATGGGGGCAGGATATTACATGTAGATTGATGGTGGCTTTGTCTCCCTCTTATTCTTAGACACAGGCTGGAGGGGCATGACACAGCCTGCAACTGGCAGAAATCTGCCCACTCCATGTTATTTCCACAAAATAATAAAGATTTCATATCAAATATAATATACAGAATTGATGTAGCACCAACATTTTACACAACATATATATTTGTATGCCAATTTAAAACAGTTTATTAATAATATTTAGGCTGGGAGAGAGCTGGGTTATGCCACAGCTGTATATTGATTAGGAAAAAGGTACTTAGATTTTTTTTTATATTAAAATAATTACAGTGCCATCATCCACATACAGAAATAGAAGGGACAATGCAAATCCAACAGTGTGTGTTTAGTATCAGTTTAAAGTGTTACTAAACCCGCAGCAGTAAAATCAATCTGTATATGCAGTAAAGCATGCTTGGTATACTTGATGTGGAACCTAAGGGGTTGATCTTCCAAATTGTGTAGAAAGGCTGTTTGATCCTGATCTTACCCTTCTTCCACTATCCCCAACCCATCTCCTTATAGAGCAGAGCCTTGGGGGCAAGCTGCACATGCTCAGTTTGGTGTGTATTGCTAGAGAGTTTTTTTTTTTCTTGGGAGAGTGCACGTGATCAGCACAGGGCCAATCAGCACTGCCCAGTCAGAGGGTCAGGGGTCCTGCAGCCTCATTGGACAATCAGGGGAGATTTAAAACTCCTCTTACAAGGTTTACCCAGTGCTCTGCTGGATACTGATAGAAGTCACAAGACTGCTCTATACTGCTGATGAGAAAAGGTATTTAGCAGTTTATATTTACTAAAATAATTGCATTTCCATGTTCTGTGTACTGTGGGAGACCAGATATAGTGAATGCAGGTCCTGGGTTTAGTAACACTTTAAGTAAGAATGCACATGCCTTTTGTATTCAGACCATAATTGCATAGTCCGGATTTCATCTTTACGTATACCTAAATTTCAAAAACAGAAATGTAATACATTGCTGTTTACTAGTCCTGGGATGTTGTGGATACAATAGTTTTCTTTTGTCAGGCTAAGTACATTTTTAGGAAGTACAGACAATATATGCTGACCTCACTAGAAATGTAATATTCTTGTACTGTAACTACCTGTAAGCTGCATTTAAGCAAAATCATATTCTTCTGTAAACACTAACCCCACCCTTCATGTAATGGAGAAGAACAAAAGCAGACATAGTTGTAGTTCAGCCTAGATGACAACAATGGCTCCATCTATAGATACACTGGAGGAGTGAGTGTAGCCACCCAAGGAAGTGTGTTATTCTATGCTTTTACATTTTGTCTCAGGTTGTTATTCTGTCTGCATGATCAATCTTTAAAAAAATCACAATCCCTGTTGAGCCCTGTTGAGCCAGGTGTCAGTCCAGGCACCTGGCGGATCCCGACTCTGAGGTCATGATGACGCGAAGCCTAGACTGACTCAGTGACGTCAGCAGAGAATGGACTTCAGCCGGCTCTCTGTGATCCATTGAAGTATGCCCAAACGAGCTTAGGCTGTACTTCTTTAAAGACTAAGCCTTTTTTCTGACACTTGTTGCCTACAGTATTTTTTGCTAGAAAATTACTTAGAACCGCTAAACATTATACATACATTTTTTAGCCTAGAGACCCTAGAGAATAAAATAGTGGTTGTTGCAATATTTTATGTCACACTATATTTGAGCAGCAGTCTTTCAAATGCAATTTTATGGGAAAAAATACATTTCAATGAATAAAAAAAAAAAAAACTAAACAGTAAAGTTACCCCAGAGAGAGAATTGTGAGCCTTATTCTAAGCAAAAAAATCGTGTTTCTCATTTTATCCAGAATCGTGCATCTCTAGTCTATAGCAAAAAAACACCAAATGTATAAATCCTGGGAATGTTATAAATAGGTGCCCATACCCTATACAGCGAGGGGAGGTGCTTCCAAAATAATACATACAAAAAAACAACCAGCAAAGGAATATACAGTATCTCACAGAAGTGAGTACACCCCTCACATTTTTGTAAGAAAATGGCACTTTGCTACAATGTAAAGTAGTGAGTATACAATTTGTATAACAGTGTAACTTTGTTGTTCCCTCAAAATAACTCAACACACAGCCATTAATGTCTAAACCGCTGGCAACAAAAGTGAGTACATCCCTAAATGAAAATGTCCAAATTGGGACCAATTAGCCATTTTCCCTCCATGGTGTTATGTGACTTGTTGGTGCTACAAGGTCTCAGGTGTGAATGGGGAGCAGGTGTGTTCAATTTGGTGTTATCGCTCTCACTCTATCATACTGGTCACTGGAAGTTCAACATGGCACTTCATGGCAAAGAACCCTCTGAGGATCTGAAAAAAAGAATCGTTGGTCTACATAAAGATGGCCTAGGCTATAAGACCCTAAAAGTGAGCTGCAACATGGTGGCCAGGATCCACTCAGAACAGTCCTCACCATGGTCGACCTAAGAAGATGAGTGTACATACTCAGCATAATATCCAGAGGTTGTCTTTGGGAAATAGATGTATGAGTGATGCCAGCATTGCTGCAGAGGTTGAAGGGGTGGGGGTCAGCCTGTCAGTGCTCAGACCATACGCTGCACACTGCATGAAAATTGGTCTGCATGGCTGTCATCCCAGAAGGAAGCCTCTTATAAAGATGATGCATAAGAAAGCCCTCAAACAGTTTGCTGAAGACAAGCAGACTAAGGACATGGACTACTGGAACCATGTCCTGTGGTCTGATGAGACCAAGATAAACTTATTTGTTTCATATGGTGTCAAGCGTGTGTGGTGGCAACCAGGTGAGGAGTACAAAGACAAGTGTGTGTTGCCTACAGTCAAGCATGGCGGTGAGAGTGTCATGGTCTGGGACTGCAGGAGTGTTGCCAGGACTGGGGAGCTACAGTCCATTGAAGGAACCATGAATGCCAACATGTACTGTGACATACTGAAGCAGAGCATGATCCCCTCACTTTGCATACTGGGCCACAGGGCAGTATTCCATCATGATAATGACCCAAACACACCTCCAAGATTACCACTGCCTTGCTAAAGAATCTGAGGGTAAAGGCGATGAACCGGCCAAGCATGTCTCCAGACCTAAACCCTATTGAGTATCTATGGGGCATCCTCGAACAGAAGGTGGATGAGCACAAGGTCTCTAACATCCACCAGCTCTGTGATGTCGTCATGGAGGAGTTGAAAAGAATTCCAGTGGCAACCTGTGAAGCTCTGGTGAGCCCCATGCCCAAGAGGGTTAAGGCAGTGCTGAAAAATAATGGTGGCCAGACAATATATTGACACTGTGGGCCCAATTTGGACATTTTCACTTAGGGGTGTACTCACTTTTGTTGCCAATGGTTTAGACATTAATGGCTGTGTGTTGAGTTATTTTGAGGGGATAGCAAATTCACACTGTTATACAAGCTGTACACTCACTACTTTACATTATAGCAAAGTGTCATTTCTTCAGTGTTGTCACATATATAAAAGATAGAATAAAATATTTACACAAATGTTAAGGGGTGTACTCACTTACTTTTGTGAGATACTGTACACTTACAAGGGCTACCAATCTCAATACAAAATGTATTTATGGGACATATGATTGACAAAACACATTGGCAAGGGTGAGGAACACACACGGGGGACACCCCATCAACTTCACCCCCCCCTCCTCTGGTTGCCTCAGAGCAAACCCGCTATGCCCAGAGCCTCCTCCCTGTAACCCACCACAGTAGAAACCTGAGACCCCCCCCCCCCCCCTTGATGGTTAGATGGTCCAATAGGTGTCAGTGATCTATATGTGTTGTGATGTTTAGTAGGCTGAGAGCCTATGATCATTGTAATGTCTGCCTGCTAGTTCACTTTATGAAGCTGCCTGTTAAATGTATACAATTTTCTCTGTTATGTTTATCAATGTTTGTACTGATAGAAAAGAGCATTGGTAAGGCTACATTGTAGCAGCGGCATGCCCCACGTGTGATAAAAGAAGGACTATAGTGTATGTGATGACCGGGATATGAATGCATGAACATATAGCAGAACAGGTTGCCGTCAAAAAGGGGGGGATTTGTATGTCCCCACAGATTTTTGTTATTCTGTCTGTGACCCCACTGGGGAGATTTTTCCTCATTACTGTTTCCAACAGAATACAGGATACTGTTTCCCCATTGGTTAGATTTTCTTTCACTTCCTGTCTTGAATGAAATCTCTTTTATAAAGACATAGATGACATTAAAACTGTGACAGGGATCAGTAGATCTCCTATGTCCCCACTAACAGAGCAGGGAACCCGCCGTGTTTACATCGGCGGTTCCCCGTTCTTTTGCTGTGGCCACTCATCGCGGCTCACCGGCGGACATCGGGTCCGCCCGAGCCGCGAGCACACTCCTCATGAGCATGGCGGCCACCTGCAAATTGGCGCTTATTTTCAGCGATTCGCGGGACGCATCCACACTGCCATCGTGAATATATGGTAGGCAGTGTGGAAGTGGTTAAGCTTTGACAAAAAAAACTGGAAGCTGATTTCTATACAGAGCTGCACCAGATTTTGCACTTTACAGTTTTAGTAAATCAACCCATATATGTCTACCTCTGAAAAAGGTGTTTCATCTAAATGAGGGTGATGTGGTTTGTGTTTTTTTCCCAGACTACCTAATCCTTATCCCAATTTGCCCAAATACAGCTATATATTAGCCATAGCCAAACTAAAACAAATTTAAATAATCCCCCTTCCACCATCACCTTCTCATGGTCTGGTAATTCAGACTGCCCATATGATTTCTAAATACACACAATTCATACATCATGCTAGGAAAATTATAGCTTTGCCTTAAGGGACAAATTACCTTTTTAGGGACGTTGTCCTTAAAAAGTTCCTCCCACCCCCGTGCATTGCAGCCACCTACTGAAATACTCACCTTTAACCCTGTTTCCAAGTTCTTCACTCTCCAACTTTTCACCCATCCTACTGCTCAGATCTATTATTCCTGATCTGAAAGTTATATCAGCCCCCAGCCATATGGAGTAGTACAGCTCTAGCCAAAAGAATGAATGGGCCAAGTTGACCGTATGTGCAGTAGAAGCTGGACATGACCAGGATTTCTTTTAGCAAAGATGTATTCAGTGCTGCACAGGCCAGAAGAGTGAAGGACTCAGGAGTGGGGCCAAATATATTTAGGGGGCCACTCATTGGGGTGCATGAAACATTTAAATGCTAAATTCACTAACAGAAGCAAGCATGGATGCATGGCATTCATGTTTTAAGCTAGGCAGTGGAGTATATGATAGCCAGAAAATTCATTTTCTGCTTTTGTGATAACTCCAATGAACCTTTAAAGCAGTCAGTCCAAGAGAAAATCCATTGTTTTCAGTAAAACGCGCATACTGCATTTTGAGTGCACTGACTTGCAGTATGACATACAAGTTAGTTTAAATAAAACACCACAATGCATCCAAAGAACAAATCAACATGACAAATACTAATGCAAAGGTTCTGGTGTGAACAAGTCCTTGGAGTTACCCAGTAAGGCAGTAATGGTGGTGTGTTGGTGCCGTAACCTTTAACAATTAGAATTTATCTTATTGCAACCATCAATTAAGTGACCAGATAACTATGGTTTATTGCAATGTACACATTATTACTGTTCTTTGTGCTGCTGAGTTCAGATCTGCCACTCAGCAATGGTGCTCTTGCCCCTTTTCCAGAAGCTGCAGTCTGTCAACATCTGGAGAGCAACAGGCTAATTAAATTTGTCTTGGAGAAAGCAGCAAGACCTCTACACAAGGACAATCCTATGACTGGGCTTCTTGCCATGCTTGGTATAGTATCCGTTCCTGGGAGTGTGCATGACACGTATGAAATCCCTAAATTGGGCTGTGTTCAATGCTCATTTGAAGAAGGAGTAACAAATTGGATCAGCCATAAGTGAGGCAGATTGACATGGGAACAGGGTGGTGCAGGCCAATTGTACCACTTTCTCCAGTAATGTTTTATTTTATACTGTAATTAATGAAACAGTTGTTAACCATGGAGGAATGCAAAGCTAAACGTTTTTTTTACTGACTCTGAAATGCTGTCCCTGGCAAAACACACCAGGCTGTATAACTACTTCTGCAAGTCATGGACAGCGGTCTGTCTGCATATCTGTCTGCCGTATTAAAGTAAGGACACCTAGATACTGGAAAACTGCACCTAAGCTGCTTACTCACCAATATGTCAACAAGGTCCACAAAAATTCCTGGGTAAATGTGATGAGCCCTACTAGGCCAAAATGATAGCATCTTTTCACTGCCTTTTTCCTTTTGTTTCCATGTTTCACACACATGCTAAAATGCAATTTTTTTTTTACATACAAATACACTTAAAACCTCAAAACATAACCCCTGGAGGAGTGTTGATGCCTGTGACAAATGAATGTACCTGTCAGAAACAGGTACATGAATTTATCGCATGGAGGCAAGGTGGGGTGGGGCAGCACTAAGGCCGGAGGGTCCATACTCTATACTCCATAATCAGTGCATGTTCAGCCCTTGAGATGCACAGTGTCCTTGGTTGCTTTAATGCTGTCAGGTGCACAGCATGATTGGCCGCTATGATGCTGTCAGCTGTGCATCCTACAACGCCATGACAACCTATAATGTGTCCCCCAGTGTTGCTAAACTACCAGACTGAAATTTACTGACCTCGACACCCAAAATTTACTGGCACAGCCAAGCTTTTACTGGCATTTTCAAAAGTTACAAAATCACAGTTTTAAGTGCAAATTTCAATATTTAGGCTACAAACAGGTACAATATGCAATTCACAATGTGATTTAAGGTATATATGAAAGTGATACTAAAGGCTCACTTTAAAAAAAAAAAAATAACAAACATCATGTCATACTCACCTCCTCTGTGCAGCGGTTTTGCACAGAGTGGCCCCTAACCCCGTCTTCTCGGGTCCTCCAGGCTCCTCCTCTTCTCGAGTGACCACCATACTTCCCTGGAGTCACCCGTGCAGGCGTGCTCCCGAGTCCTGCTGTTGCATGTATTCACACAAACAGCGGGACTCTGCCCCGCCCCCCCCCATCTCCCGGGTCACTGGACTTGATTGACAGCAGCGGGAGCCAATGGCTCCCCGGCTATCAATACAGCCAATGAGGACTGGAGCAGCTCGGGTGAGCTGCGAGGCTCGTCCCTGCCGCGGGTTCGTTTTGGGCTCAGGTTAGTAAAGGGGGGCTCGGGAGGGGCTGCTGCAGGTGAAAAGGTTTTTCACCCTAATGCATAGAATGCATTAAGGTGAAAAACCTTGAGGGTTTACAACCACTTTAAGGCAAATAATATATTTATTTTATTTTTGATATAGTAAGTAGCTCAGGGGCAGGCACACACACATGAAATTGACTCTCACAATGACAATGACAGCAGTATGCAGCAGCACAGATACGACATGACACGTCCCCTCCTGATTCACAGCGACATTCTCTCTCCACTCCAGGTGGTCCCTTTAGTCCACTCCAGTCTAAACAGCACTGACAGTCCCGGTCTCGGCTTGCCTTGCTCCCATCCTGCAGACCCGCACATGAGGCTCCGGCTGCTCCGCTTAGCTTCTTTGCACCATGACATCACACAACATGCTCAGGCACCGCCTCTGCCAGTCTTGGACCCCACCAGCACCAACCAAACACATTTAAGCGGTGTTCTGTCAAAAAAGCCAACTCGTCAAAATCTCCAATTTGTCACTTTCAGTTTCTCTCCAGCAACAGTAAATGCAGATTTTGATGACGTGCCTGTTTACACAGAACACAGCCACCGTATACATTACAGTAGAGCTGTACAATTCTGGCAAAAATGAGAATCACTATTTTTTTGCTTAGAATAAAGATCACGATTCTCGGGGTGTAACATCATCTTTCTCATTGTGCAAAAAAATTGGGCTAACTTTACTGTTTAGTTTTATTTTTTTGACTAATTGAAGTCTATTTTTTCCCAAAAAATTGAATTTGAGAGAGCGCTGTGCAAATACCATGTGACATAAAATATTGCAACAACCCCCATTTTATTCTCTAGGGTCTCTGCTAAATATATATATATAATGTTTGGGGGTCCTAAGTAATACTATTAACTTGTAAGCAACAAGTGTCAGAAAAAGGCTTGGTCTTTAAGTGGTTAAACTGACCTCCTCTACCGATGGAAGTTCTTCCCTTTGATTTATTCTAAAAGGACAAAATGATACAATGTATCTCTTTTCTTCTCTATCTCCCAGTGCTGAGGAATGTCGATAAACATTCTCCAGCTTTTTTTTTTGACAGCTCTGAATGGCTCTGCACTGTTTACAAAGAATCGAGGAAATGTCAGGTGTAGATTGTGAGGGGGGTTGAATCGAGATCGCAAACTTTTAACGATTAATCGTGCAGCTCTACACTACAGTAGACAATATGAGTGGGCATTGTTAGTCCGCCCACTAGTAACCAACAAAATGGCCGCCCACTGTAGTGTATACGCTGGCTCTGTTCTGTGAAAAGAGGCACAAAATCAGCAATTACTGTTGCTGGAGAGAAACCGGAAGTGACGTAATTGAAGGGTTTAATGAGTTGGCTCTTTTGACAGAATACAGGCACTTGGATGGTCCCAGCATGCCCAATTCACAGTGTCACAGCCATATTTTTTACTGGCAACCTTTTCCTGTTACTGCCATTTACTGGCAGAAGAAAAGTGCCCTTTTTTTTTACTGGCTGCCAGTAAAAATACTGACGGTTGGCAACACTGGCACCCCCAGCCCACATTCAGCTTCTGCCACAAACAAAAGCTCCTTCCTGGGCTCAGAGGGGAGGCTTCTTCAACCCAATAACCTCAGCTAGTACAATGTGTATGGCTGTGGCTTGCTGCCACTGATGAACTGGGGAAGTCCAAAGACACTGTAGCAGAAATATAAAGAGACAATGGCGCACTGGCCTAGCGCATTATCCTCAGGTGGATATTTATTAAAACGTTAAAAATATACTCACAAGCGAGCTGTAAAATCAAGCATGTTATGCATTGCAGATTCCTTTGAGTCCATAACCACATACGCTATGCGGTTGACATCTCACACAGATGTAATGGCTAACGCGTTTCAAGGTATATACCTCTTCTTCAGAGCCCTTACATTCAGCTTCTGGTTGGGAGATTCCTGTCATTGACCATACATGACTATTGCCATATTTGAGTAATGACGTGAGTCAGCATTCCCAGCCTCATTATTTACATTCAGCCGGTGGCCAGGGAATCCTACAGCTGGCAGGTGAATTTGCTACGATGCTGTCGGCCTGAGGGCTGAACATGCACGGAGGAAGGAAGCTGCTGGCATCCTAACAACCCACGAGCCATGAGTGGAAAACTGACACATTCATGACACCTTCCCAGTACATACTTGCCCCACTCTGAGCACTGGTGTCTCTTAATTGGTCTTAATTACCACTAGTTTCCTAATCTGCTAACTGATGGTAATTCTTTTTGAATCTGTCACAGCCATAGCAACACATTCTTAAAGTAGCGCAATAAGGAATCACCTGAATTTGTCGTAGAAACGTATTGAAGCAGTTGCAAGGTGACAAACTCAGATACTTAATATTGTCCAAAGGTGGCACTATAAAAGCTTTTACAGCTCATTGTTTAGGGGGTAGCTGTAAATGATGGTCCAAGAATTATTTCTCTCTGATTCTGATGTGTGCAGTGATATCTAATATGTGTTGTGCTGTCGCCATTTACGTACGTATGCACAACTCACTCTTGCATGTGCATATATGTGGGGACAGGTGGCTTTTAAAGTGTTTTATAAGTTTTTATTTATTGTATTAAATGTTATTTTTTACCTTGTTTTTTTTTGGTTATCTCATTGCTATCACAAGGGGACTGACAAGTTCCCTATTTGATAGCAAAGTGCAGATGACAAGCTTTCGTTGAAGAGATATTAGGGTCCTGTTACACCCCTAATTTCTCTCCTGCACTCTAGTTAAAGCAAAACAAGCTAATACTGTTAAAAACTAAACAAAATGGGTAGGTTATATTACTGGTTTTCAGAAATTGTTAGTTTCTTATCATGCTGATCCAGTGTCTTCCCTGTACACAGATCAAAATTTCTGACTTCACTTGCTGCATGCTTGTTCTAGGTCAGTGCCTCATAAAATATTGAAGCCAGGGACAACTAATATTTTAAATCAACAATGCCAGCTTGCATATATCTCTGAGCAGAGTTTTGCCAAAAATAGATAATACACAGAAGTCTTTTCTCTTTTTTGGAGCAGCTCATTTGCATTTATTTTGCAAAAAAAACTACAGTAATATGGACAGATAGTAACAAATAAATGCAACGTAAAAAAAGAAATCCAAAAAACGGGGATGTCTGTGAGTGTATGTCTCTGTCAGTTTCTTCCTCTTTTAATCTAAACTAATGACGACAATTATTTATTAACCTGCCTGTCTTACCAGTTATTTCCACTCCTCATTTAAGATGTTTTTGTTTTCTTTCAGCACATAGCTAAATGGAACTTGGAACAGAGTTTTGTCATATAAATCTGAAACATCAAGCAATTAAAATATTTTTTCACCCTGGTGTAACACCCTGAGAAGTATCAGCCAGATTAGATCATTGCAGTTTTACAGAAGACACGAAATATGGCATTACGTCAGTTCAATATGGCAGCTGCATGACACAAACGGGAAATTAGGACATCTATGGAGACAGTGGTCTACACTGTAAGATGTCTTAAGGGTATACATTTATGAGTCATTTTATACATGTGACTGTAATGAAAGGTTAACTTTAATGCAACTAGGATGTTAGATCTTTTTTAAGTGCTTATACCAAGGAAGATTCTTAAGAAATACCTCTCTAGCAGACAAGGCCTTGGTTCTTCTCTCTCTTGAAGAACTACAACCTCTGGCAGAATCTTCACATCCAACTTTTCCAGGAGGGTTAGATAGATGCCTGGTCTCCTGACACAGGCTATGGTTCCTTCTATTGGTCCCTATGTCTCTAGAAGACATAGCTGTGACATAGGGCCCAGTAGATGGAACCACTGCTTGTGGTACATTAGTAAATTTAGGTGTTAAGCCATTGTCTGTGCTACCATACTCAAAGTATTAGGGCAGCAAACAGAAGATAAAAACGAGCGTGGAAAAGGCATTAGAGCATGCTATAAAACATTAAGGTAAATATTACTTCAGTCTCCAGTCTAGGTACCGGTATATAAGAAGGGAAACTCTGAACGGGCCCCCACCTTTCTTACTTACACCTTCCTGTTCTTCCAGCATAAATAATCTCAAACTGCTTTCTATCTTGACTGCAGGACCGACTGGCCTGAAGCATCCAATCACATGCTGGGATTATGATATTACACATTAGGGGGATTATACCACTTATTGAGGGTGCTATGTTCCTGAGTTCTGATGCCCATTTAGCCACAACCACTTTCAATAGACTATGCCTACTTTCTGCCATTCACTTTTACACTGATTTCTACAAAGCCTGTAAATATGCCTGCCCACACCAGTGTTATTTAGGAAAGTGCTAAAAGCCTACCATGCATTCTCTAAACTCTAAAACCATTAAGCTGTAAATGCTTTCTAAAGAAAAAGGTTTTTAGTTTTGACACATTTGAAATATATTTAGCTGTCTTAAAATTAAAATGTAATTGAGCTTTGAAAAGACCCCCTGAAACTAGACATTTAGAGGCTACTATTGCTTGGTTGTTTTTCTAAAGGTGTAGACTGCATGTGCATCATACTAATCCTGAATGTCAAACGTATTTAGAATGGTAGCGGGTGAGTGACTGGCTAGTTAGAGAAGCCAAGATCAGCCCAAATCAACTCTGCAATGGCAGCCCCCGTTTTTTGAAATTTGTTCCCTTTAATGCAGGCAGTTATAGAGTAACTAAACACGAGCTTCGGATACAGACGCACATTAACTGCGGCATGCTTTCAGGAAAAAAATGGGTTTAATTGCATTTGTTCTATTCTGTACACCAAAAGCAACCAAGGGAGTGGTGTTGGTGGTAGCATCAATATACAGTTTTGCACAGGGTGACATGTCCTTGGCCCTCTATAATGGAAGTATAGGCTGTAGGACCTGACAATAGTTTAGCTGAACAAGTACCAATAAAATATACAGCTACATCAACATTTGGGGTCAACAGCATGTCTATCCAGAAGTAATTGTGATTTCTATGTTTTCACTGCCATTCAATGTGAACTTGCATGTTGACCTCCTTTTGCCACTAATCTCTTCCTCTTAAGTATATTTCACTCATCTAATTCACTGAATAAGCCAACACATTTCCCTTTCTAGTAGGCTTGATGGCGGCGTGTCCAGCGGAAAGGAAAAGTATAAATGTTCAGCAATTACCTGGAAAATACAGTATTCGAGATTCTCTTTGTGATGATCCTCATGAGATCTAGGACACTATATAATTTTCAGTCTCTTCACAGGAGTCGGCAGCAATTGTATTGGATAATATCAGGTCACAGGTGACTGACAAACCTCTCAGTATGAGCCACAAGGTAATTTCTTCACCAGAGTTGATAGGGTATTTATTTATGACTCACTGCACTTAAAGATCTATCCCACAATGGAGAATATCTCGAGAAAATGAATTTCAGATAATTGAGTTTTGACAGAAGAAAGAACTATGTACAGATACTAAAAAGCAAACACCTAAGGCTAACAGCTAAATACACAGTTGGATTACACATATATGAACAGTTTAACTGCTGAAAAATTTGTAATGCTGTTCAGCCACTCTAGTAAATTACACAATTCTGCCATGCTGAAGGCCAGGCAGATGACCACTCTGAAGCAGCTTTCACTGGGCGAGTGTCAATGGGCTTCTCTCCCAATACAAGTCAATAGGAATGCAAAAGCAGTGTGAAGCAGGGCAAATACAAGTAGTAAGTAGAAACTGCAGGTCAAATGCACCTGCAATAAATTCTTAATCTTAGTAGCATTTCAAACTGATGTCGAAAGCACACCACAATTGCTGCCGAAAATCCATAAATTCTGACCCTTACAGACTCCTTGGTCTGTTAACTTTCCTCCTCCAAGCTTCTCAATGCGGACAATAAATGTGAAACCACCTCCAGGTCCACCAGAAATTCCAGAACTACTTTTGAAATCCCTACCAGGATCTACTGAACCCCTGCCAGGCCTTCCGTATCTGCTCACATAATCCCTGCCAAGACTCCCAGTTCCCCTGTCAGTACTCTCAATGGCATTTGCAGAATCTCTGCCAGTGCTTCAGATGGTTCTCAAACAATCCTTGCCAGGATTTCCAGAGCTTTGTCTGTTACCTTTCCTCCTCCAACTTTCTCAATGCTGACAATAAATGTTAAAGCACCTTCAGGTCCACCAGGATTTCCAGAACTCCTTTTGGAATGCCTGCCAGGATCTACAGAACCCCTGCCAGGTTTTCCGAAACTGCTCACAGAATTCCTGCCAAGACTCCCAGTTCCCCTGTCAGTACTTCCAATGGCATTTGCAGAATCTCTGCCAGTACTTCCGATGGTTCTCAAAGAATCCTTCTTCCAGAGCTCCCTGAAATGATGCTAGGCATTTTCTTTGACCAAGAGGGTTATTTAAGCATCAGCCCTGGGAGTCGCTAGTGCTACATCTTCTTACCAGCTACACCGCTTTGTGTAAAAGAGCTATAATATACTTCTAATTGCTTGTTTGGCTGCTGAGCTGGATTAACCTGACTACTCCCTTGTCTGCCCACAATCACCACTGATTGTGGGATTGTTTATTTGGGGGTTTTAAAAAGGACCTTTATCCTTTGAACATAAAAATTCCAGGTGCATGCAGCCCTGCACACTGATCTAGAGACAAGTAATGTACAACAATGTAAAATAAAGGATTTTTTCCCTCTATCTACAGTTTATTTTATCCCATTTTCTGGTTTATAGAGGTACTGGTGATGTAGCCAGGGCTTCACAGCTAGGGAGCTAGGAAGGCTATATCACCAGTGCCTTCCAGGGTAATCTCAGATGTAAACTGCAAGATCTCATTAAGGATCTCTGGAAAAACAAAGCTAAACTTGCTAAATACTTGGAGGGGGAGACTTTTTCTTTCCTAACTGAGATCTGGCATCAGTAGGACAATGCAGAACACGAGGAAGAAGAAACTGGCCATCAATGATGACTATTTTTAAAATTGTGGAACACTTTCACATTGGGGATGGAATAGAGCAATGGGTTATGGTGAAGTACAAATAAAAGCGGCAAGTAGCAATGTGCTTAAAGTGATATTAAACCTTGGATTAAAATAAAAAAAATGCCATACTTACCTGTTCTGTGCAATGAATTTTGCACAGAGCAGTCCCGATCCTGTTCTTCTGGGGTCCCCTTCTGGCGCTCCTACTTACCGCTTTCTATGGGAGCACTCATGTGTGTATTGACACAGACAGGGCGGCTCGGCTTTGCTCCCTGTTATCTCATCACAGAGTTTGATTATTAATCTGCCCAGCAATGAGGGACAGAGTAGGGAGAACTGCTGCTCTTGTGCGCATTGCTGGACCGAGATCAGTGACAGGTAAGTATAAGGGGGGGTCGGGGAAGTCCTGCAGCACAAGTGTTTTACCTCGAGCCTAGGTTCACACTAGATGCGATGCGAATTCGCTGCAGATTCAGCACCACATCTAAATCGTAACTTGTCCATGCAAACCTGTTAAGTTGACGACAACCTGTAATCGGTTTGCAAAATGCAGCACGATTTGCACAATCGCATCACATGGGTGTGAACACCCATGCAATCCGATTTTGGTGCTGACAAAAACAGGGTCCTGCACCAGTTTGGTGCGAATGCAATGCGATTTGAGCCATACAAAGCCATGGCTCAAATCGCACACCAGAGACACCACATGTAATTTGCACAAGAATGTGCTGTGATTCCTGTGTGAATTACATGCAGTGTTTGTACCGCAGCATTGTGAATCTAGGCTTAAGCTTGTTTGGCTGTTCTCCTGTGACCCGTTTTCAGCTGACAGAGGGCTAAAGCTTGCTGTTGGCTCATGTCACAGAGCTGGTCCAGGCTGGGGAAAGATCGCAACCATATGGTTAGGATCCACCTAGGAGCCAGCCGCTCTTGTCTCCTCCACTGCCCAGCACTCCAATGAGCGCTAGGGGGGGAGCAGAGCAGAGAGACTGACATCCACCTAGGTAAGTATGTTTTACAAAAAAAAAAACACAATCCCATGCTTTTCTTTTAATGCATAAAAAGGCTTACAGTGTTACTAAACCCAGGAGCCTGCATTCACTATATCTGGTCTCCCACAGAACATGGAAATGCAATTATTTTAGTAAATATAAACTGCTAAATACATTTTCTCATCAGCAGTATATAGCAACCCCGTGATTTCTATCAGTTCCTGGTGAAGCTTGTAAGAGTAGTTTTCATACTGCACTGAGCTGTCCTATGAGGCTGCAGGGCTCCTGACCCTCTGTCTGGGCAGTGCTGATTGGCCCTGTGCTGATCACATGCACTCGCCCAAGAAAAAAAAAAACTCTCTTGCAATGCACACCAAACTGAGCATGTGCAGCCTCACTCCAAAGGCTCTGTCTTATCTGGACTTGTTCTGGAGTCAGTGGAAAAAGAGGAGGATCTGTGCATACAGAATCAAACACAATGCAGAGGATTAACCCCTTAGGTATAAAAAGCATGCTTTACTTCATATACAGGCTGATTTTACTGTTGTGGGTTTAGTAACACTTTAAGGTAAAAAAATATTTCAGCCTTTACATTCACATCTATATCTAATATAAAAAATGATTTTGGATACAATGTTATATGACCAAGTAATGGTCAGTCAAACTATTATGGCACTGAAAACTGTTCTGGCATGGGGTACTGTATGTAGAGGTTGGCACTCAAGAAAACTGTATAGAGTTAGGGGTGATGCCAAACACACTGAAAATAGATTGTGGATTTACATACCCTCTCATATATGGTATACATGAAAAGTATGCGGCTTCCCGTTAAATTCAATGTAATGCTAAGAACAAAGAGCACTTCAAAGCAACTTGTGATGCACTGCTAAGCGCAGATATTGTCACTTCATCGGGCAATAACAAATGCTTGTACATGTCTAGAATCCTGATACTGCTCCAGTGTTGTGAGAAGCTGAAGGGTTAAGCCGTGTATGGGAAAGATTGATGTGAATGTAAAGGGAACTGCCATCCATACTGACAGCTTTGAGAAATCTGGGTAATGCTCTTTTATTTTAAGCTATTTGTGTTAGAACGAGCAGCAACGTGTTTTGCACAGATGGAATGTCCTCCCCGCTCCTCTCAGATCCACGTCAGGGAAAAGAGAAAGCTTCCCAATCCAGCACACAAAGAAATGCCACATTTAATTCTACACGGCTTACTTACCAGGGCCCATGCTACAACACAATGCCAACTGGAAATTTACACACAAGTCAGCGATAAGAAGTATTTCAGGAAAAAAGGATACTTTGTAACATCTCCAGTACTGAGGTATTAAAGCTCAACTCCGGGAATATTTTTTACATGGGCCCATGAAACGCTGGGCGATTTTGAAGTGATTTTGCAGCACTTTTCAATTGATTTTGAGCCGATAGCGGTGTGCTTTTTTGAAGGTCATGTGACTCAAAAGAACCATTTTGAGGAGCCTTTGAAGCGCTTATCGTGCACTTTTCAGGCACTTCCCATTCATTTCAATGGAGAGGGGCGCTTTTGAGGTGCCTTTTTAGCGCTCCGAACATGCTCCAAAGATGCTGCTTGCAGGAGTTTTTTCGCCGCCAGCGCACCACCCAAGTGTGAAAGCATTAAGGGCACTTTCACATTGGGGGTGGTGGGGCTGTAGCAGTAAATCCCCGCTAGTTTCGGGAATTTACCTCTGTTATATTGGCGCTACGGCAGTGGAAGCGGTGCGCTTTTAACCCCCCACAAGGAGTTAAAACGGGGTTAAAAGTGCCGGAGCTCCGCGCTTCAGAGGCGGTGTGCATCCACTTCGGAAGCGCTGCCCCGTTGTTTTCAATGGGCAGGGGCAGTGGAGGAGCGGTGTATCACCACGCACCGCTCCAAAGATGCTGCTTGCAGAACTTTTGTAACGTCCCGCAAGCGCACCGCCCCAGTGTGAAAGCACTCAGGGCTTTCACATTGGGGTGGATGGGGGGATTTTTGAGGTGCTTTACAGGCGCTATTTTTAGCTAAATAGCGCCTATAAAGCACCTCAGTGTGAAAGGGGTCTAAGTGATCTTAATGTAAATAGGTTTTCCTGCGCTTTTAAGGTGCTTCTTTTAGCAGAAATGCGCCTCAGTGTGAAAGGGGTATAAGGCTACTTTCACACTGGGGTGTTTTTCAGGCGCTTTTGGGCTAAAAATAGAGCCCTTATAGCGCCTGAAAAACACCCTCCCGAATCCACCCCAATGTGAAAGCCGGAGTGCTTTCACACTGGGGCGGTGCTCTTGCAGGACGTTACAAAAAGTCCTACATTCAGCATCTTTGGGGCAAAGCAGTGAGCGGTGTTTACACCACTCCTCCACCACCTATGCCCATTGAAATCAATGGCAAGCGCTTCCAAAGCAGCTGCACACCGTCTTGGAAGCTCAGCGTGCCGGCACTTTTAACCCCCTTTTAACCCCTTGTGGGGGGTTAAAAGCGCTGCGCTCCCGCTCCAGTGTGAAAGTAGCTGACCTTCGGAGGGCAGCAGGAAATTATGTAAGGCCCCTTTCACACTTATGCGACCTGAAAGTCGCACCATTTTGCCGCAATTTTTCCACGACTTGAAGCAATGCCTGTGTAATCTTGAGGTCTATGGACCTCAAATCGCATCAAAGTCAGACCAAAGTAGTGCAGGGTCTACTTGAAGTGGAAATCATGGGGTACAACTTGTCATACGACTTTGCAGTCCCAAGTCGCACAAGTTTGAAAAGGGCCAACATCACTGACAGTGACCCCAACCACCCCAGGGTATCCAGATACCCCCAGGGTGGGCAGAGAGGTACAGTGTCTGACCATTACACAAAGATATATCTGAGCTCCCAATGGCCAGGCCTAGGCACTGCTGATGCCGGGGTTAAGCTTGAAGGGCAATTCCACCTTCATGGAAAAAAAAATAGCAAATAAAAAAAATAATATAGCGTATACAATTGCGACACAAGTCATATTGTAATTGAATGTGATTAAAAATTACCTTTCCTTTTCAATCTGCAGCTCTGTAATTTTCTGTAGAATGCAATGCAATATGGCTACCTGGAGGTGTTCTGTACAAAGATGGTGTACAGAACGCCCTCCAGAAATGTCTTTTTCCTACTTATGTGATTGGCTCACTGATTTTCACAGAAGTCTGCCCTAAGATACAAGTCAGATTTCGGGCATCCGTTGCAGCAAAAATGTCATTTTTGGTGAGATACCCGGGCGGCACAGTGGTCTAGTGGATAGCACTTTCGCCAGGGTTGCTGGTTCAAATCCCAACCACACCACAACACTACCTACCTGGAGTTTGCATGTTTTCCCTGTGCTTGCGTGGGTTTCCTCCGGTTTCCTCCAACACTCCAAAGAAATGCTGGTAGGTTAATCGGTTCCTGTCTAAATTGGCCCTAGTATATGTATGAATGTGAGTTAGGGACCTTAGATTGTAAGCTCCTTGAGGCTAGGGACTGATGTGAATGTACAACGTATATGTAAAGCGCTGGGTAAATTGACGGCGCTATAGAAGTACCTGAAATAAAAAAGATACTCCCAATAGGAAATCACATCTAAAGGGATGCAATTTTCTTCATTAGAGCCCTACAGGTGCAGCAGCTGGTTGATAATTTTGAAACCGTTCCCATTAGATTCACTCTGCACAGACAAACACACAGGAGTTGCTTCAGAATAACAAAAGGTAGGAATTTGCAACAAAGCTTGTTAAAATCCTTGTAATGTACATAAATCATCCAGGGGGGAATGTTATTTTCTTAACAAAAGTGGAGTTACGCTTTAACTTCTAAATGTAGGCATTTCTTTAGGAATTGCAGGCGGAGCCTGTAAAAAGGAAGGTACAACCTGGCATCTTCTTCCATCCTTCAAAGATATTAGCTTAGTACATATTGGCACATTACGGCTTTATAGAAGGTGCGGGATTTCATAGGCACATACAGTGGTAATTGGACCTGTTTATGGAATTCAATCTTTAAAACATCTTTACATCTTAAAAATCCCCGCTGATATAAGGGAAAGACAGTAATCCTTCTAACGTTTGGTCCAATTTGTATTTTCAGGAAAAATTCCTTCCTGATCCCTAAGAGCGGTCAGATAAATCCGTGTGTCAACATGCTCCATACAGAATATAGGATTGGACCAAGAGGGACATAATCCTAGCAAGAGATTCTATTCTGTTCTTCTGGTATCACTTACGTATATCATTTACACACATAACCAGGACTCTGCAGCACAGAAAACATTTACTTTATGCTCCTCTTTATGAAGCGGATACAACTCTTTTATGGCTAGGTTCACACCTATGCAGGTTGCGATTGATGCATTTACCCAGTGCGTTTTGCGTTTTTTTTTTCCCACCTGTGCTTTTGCGTTTTTGGGATGCATTCATGTTACTAGGAGGAGGTGTCTGTTGTTATGCAGGAAAATGCACCCAAAATGCGCTTTTGATGCAATTCAGTTGAAATCTAAAAGCGCACCGTGCTGCAACCTGCAAGAGTCCCTGGGCCTTTCCACAAAACGCACCGGTGGGAACTGCATAGCTGTGAACGTGAACCATAGGAACCGATATTAGGTGGGCTGTCGTGCGTTTCTGCAAATCTGCAAACGCTCTACAAAATGCATAGGTGTGATCCTAGCCTATATCTGAGCATTACACGTCTCAAAAGCCTTTCTTTTATCTGTCCTGGTAACAGTTATTTCTGATTGTTTGCTCAGGAATACTGTACTGCTTAAACTGTTCTTCGTTAAAGCGGAACTAAACCCTCCTATCCTTTACAGCCAAGGAAGCTGATATTTTAGCCTCTGTGTGATCTGCAGTTGCCATTGTGCTATACATGTGATCAGTTATTGCACCCACCATTTGATGGCTGGACAGTTCAGCTGAGAGTTAACATAAACATAGTCACAGACTTCCGGTTCCGGCGCTGCATGGAGAGGAGCTGAGAAGACCCAGCTCCGCTCCCCCCAACACAGAAACCGGCTACTAAGGCGGCTATAACCGGGAGGGACACTCCACCCCTGCCTCCCCACTCACCCGAGGACACGGATGGACCGATTTGTGGAGCGTTCGGGTCCGCGATCATCCACCGCTCAGCAAGCCCAGGGAGGAGAGACGCCACACGCTGCAGCCAACATGGCCGCCGGACCGCAGGTAGTGTCATATGCAGCGAAGCTAGCGGCCCCCCCTCCCCAGAGCACGGACGATACGGGCATACAAAACCTGCAGAACACCGCAGGATCCACCACAGCAGACCCCTCTTCTCCATCAGGCATTGCCCAGGCGGTAGTGCTCTTAATTCAGCCAATTATTACTGAGGCAGTAGATGCGGCCATACACAGAGGCCTAGAACAGCTACACACAAATCTGCAGCTGCAGGCTACCAGAATAGACCAGGCTGAGAGCAGGATCTCTACTGTTGAGGATGACACTACAGCCTTAGCTGCTGCTGTGGCTAAGTTAACCACCACCCAAAAGGAGCTCCAGGAGAAGGTCATTGACCTGGAGAACAGGGCCAGAAGAAACAACTTACGCTTCATAGGCCTCCCAGAATCTTACCCCCCCAGGGATCTTCCCAGAATCTGTGCGGTGATCATACCTGAACTGCTGGGACTCCGGGCACCCTGTGTTGTGGAAAGAGCGCACAGAATTGGCCAGCCTTCAGAATCCCGCTCTAAACCCAGGGCGGTCATTGTCCGCTATCTCAATTACGTGGACAAACAGGCCATACTGCAATCCTTCAGAAGAGCTCGCTCCCTAACGTTTGAGGGAAATGACTTATTGATCTTTGCTGACTACTCGATAGAAGTCATGCAGAAAAGAAAAGCCTTCTCACCGGTATGCTCTGCCCTCCACAACCGGGCCATCAGGTTCAGCTTGGCCTACCCGGCAACCCTTTATTTTCACTCCCCACAAGGGGAAAAATTATGTTTCACTTCACCCCAGGAAGCAGAGGCCTACTTGGCTGACTCATTACAAACAGACATGGACCAGACACCTCCATTAGAACCCAACGGGCACAGCTCCCCCAAGAAGTCCTCTCTGATGCCTAACAAACTCCGGAGCCCTGACAAGCCCCCATACAAGAGGGTTAGATTTGGACGTCTGGATACCTCCCCATCACGGGAGTAGCCTGACTACGCCACTGCCGCTGTGCTGAAACACACACCCAGGGTCTCACCACTAAATCCCACAATCTACACATCTAAGACCCTTACCCAAGGAACTGCTGCACGTTTAATCACAGCTGACTGATCAACGAACTGTAAGTGACTCATTTTAGTTGGCCTAGAGAGGCCATCCTTCACCTGTTGTTCAAACCCTTTCATAGCCAGTTCGCCATTATGCCACGAGGCTGTGGACTGTTAATATATACGTTATAAATGTTTATATTTGCCTGTTTTAAGAAATGTTATAGATCCCGTATCTTGGTTTAGGGGCACGGTAAAGGTGGCGGTTGGTGTCTCCTGCGAGCTTGCCCACGGGGGTTCCCACGTGCCGGCGGGCCCGCAACGGACACCAAGGCCGGTCACTCATCCGCTAAAGTTATGTTCACTCGGACCCCGAACGGGCCCAGTATGTAATGACATGGTATGTACCTTTCATAAACCCCATGTATGGTACAGTAATGTATGACCCGGGCAAGCCCCAGGCTCACTTGTATTGAAATCGCCTACTCACTGGCCGGAACCACAGGCAACGCCCGGGCGGCCGTGCACCCTTGGGGGCACCCGTTCGAGCGTCCTCTGTGGTTGGCGGTGGAAATGGCACGGGGATTTGGTTCTATGCCCTAGATATTGTAAAGAATTTTGTCCGTTTATATTTGTAAATATTGCATATATAATTGTCAGGTGTCGGAGCACCGTATTACCGC
>BLSH010419362.1:97156-127700 GCA_018402905.1 Glandirana rugosa
TAAAAAAAAAAAAAAAAATAAAAACCCCAGAAATGAATTCTCACCATCCGTAAACGCGACCACTTTTGCGCAAACCAATCAATAAACGCCGATTGCGATTTTTTTTATCGCAAATATGAGGAAGAATATAAATCGGCCAAAAACGGTGAAAAAAAATGTTTTTTTATATTTTTTTTTTGGATTTGTATTCTAGCAAAAAGTAAGAAATTTGGGTTTTTTTGCAAAATTGTCGCTCTTCTTTTGTTTATAGCGGCGATCAGAAATGACGCAGAGGCGATCAAATACCACCAAAAGAAAGCTCTATTTGTGGGAAAAAAAGGACGCAAATTTCGTTTGGGTACAATGTCGCACGACCGCGCAATTTTCAGTTAAAGCGACGCAGTGCCGAATCGCAAAAAGGGCTCCGGTCGTAAAGCTGGAAATCCTTCCGGGGCTGAAGTGGTTAAATTAGGATCCCTGTAAAGAAAAGAGATAACAATAACAGAGCCTGGTCCCCCTCTTTGCTCTCTGGTTGCATCAGCTTGTCCCTACATCACTACAGGATACATTAGAGAAATGGCAGATGTACCCACAGCACTTAGCAGGACACCAGGCATCCAACATTCCCCAAAATGTATTGGATGCTAAAGACTCCAGCCACTGTACCTCTTCAAGAAAACAAAGATCAGAATCACGAACAGCAGAACAAATATCGACTCTTTCTTAACAGGCCGTCAATTTTTAAAATTGTTTTTATCCTACCGACAGAGTCATTTTACATACTCCCGTACACTAGCTCAGGAGTCTCCAAACTTTATAAGCAAAGGGCCACTTTACTGTCCTTTGGACTTTAGGGGGGCCAGCCTGTGGCTAGTGGGAGTCTAAATGGGTCCAGCGTCAGTGCCCCATCATCGGTTTAAAGGGAGAAATAGTGCCCCTTTATTGGTATCAACAGGAAGAAAAGTGCCCCACTGATGGTGTCAGTAGGGGGAATGGTGCCCCATCATTGGTGTTAGTTGGTGGAATAGTGCCCCAATGGCCAGATAAAGGCAAGCAAAGGGCCACATTCGGCTCCTGGGCCGCACTTTGGAGACCACTGCACTAGCTCATTGTTAGGAAAAGTTAGCCAGTTCCGGGTATATGGTGTTCTTTTGCCGTTTCCGCGGTGGTGTGCGCGCTTGTGCATTGGAAACGGCGCCAAACGGCCCTATTTGAACCGGTGAGACCCAGCAGCTGGTGCTGTCAATTCTACAGCGTGTACCGCGTCCTCAGCAATCTGTTTCCTGAAGTTTCCTGTTCCTGTGACCCCGGCTTGTCTCCTGTTCCTGTTGTCTTCTGCCTGCATTGACCCCGGCTTGTCTACGACCATTCCCCTGCCTCACCCCAGTGTACTCCGCTGCCTGCCTGTTGACGACTCAGTCTGCACCCGACCATTCTCTTGCCTGCTCCACTTGTACCGCACTGCCTGCCTGTTGCCAACCTGGACTGAACCACTACGCTACCTTCCAAGCACGAGCTCCGGAGGAACCCTCCACGCTTGCACCACTACTCTACAAGCCCTCATGTCTCCCTGTACTCCCGCGCTCCCTGTCTGCACTACCAGGGGTTCGGGAATCAGGGTCGTAAGAGAGGTTGCTCCCTGCACAAAAGTCAGACTTCACCATCAGGTGCGTGACAGTAACGGACAGCACCGGCTGCTGGGTCTCACCAGTTCAAATAGAGCCGTTTGGCACAGTTTCCGGTGTGTGTGCGCGCACGGGCATGCGCAAACGCGCACACCACCGCGGAAATGGCAAAAAAACACCATATACCTGGAACTGGCTAACTTTTCCTAACACTCATTCTCATCTGAACAGCAGTGATTTGCCCAGGCATAAGAGGACTGTTGAATTGATCAAATACATTGTAATGTAAAGATCTTATAGAATTTCTAAGTGCCATGTTGAAGACTTTGAACCTGAAGGGTTCTCGGCAGCTTGACACTACTGGATGACAGGCCACTAAATGTAAAGAGCTCCCCGTCAGGGAATTCCTAACTGTGCACTCCATGGTGTGCCAGCTTTCTGCTCTCTTGTCCCTCATAGTTATGGATCGAACACTTAGTCTTCCATTTCATTACACAGAGCACCGTGGAATTCTAGAACCACTAATAATTAGCTGCTCCTGAGATCCATAAATATGACCCATAACTCAGCCCTCGGCTCTTCTATTATATCACAAATTGCATTTCAAATTGATTTCCATGACCTCATCCAGCAGTCTGCAGCTCCCTGCCATGCAGACACCATTAGCTCACACTGGAAGACTTCAAAAGCCATTCTGCTAGCTTTTCATCGCTTCATTCTTTAAGGAAAACCTCCCAGCTGGTTCTCAAAATACAGAATAATTGTCATAAAACTGTTTGAAATCGGAGTGAAAGGAAGGCAGCTCCGTAGCCTGCAGGCAAGTTACACATGAACCACCAGTGACATGAAAGTGTCAAGACTAGCGTGAGCAACACACCCAGGTGTATGTGAGAGGAGATGCACAATATGCCCACTCCTCAGTCATCTAACCCAGCTGACTGCGGGCAGATTGTGCATGGCCAGGAATAAAGGGGCATCATTGTAATACAACAATTCCCAAGCTGATAATACCTGGAAAAATATTGATAACCCCTTATCAATGATAACAATTGGAGGTGGTCATGCTAGCAACAACACATTACATCACTTCAGAATTTTTATTCTGTTGTATGAGAAGTTTTGTAAACTCTTCATTTTCGATATGAAACTAGCATGCAAAAAAAACAGACAATCATTCTTCACACAAATTCACTCACAGTTTATACAGTAAAACCTTGGATTGCGAGCATTATTCGTTCCGGAAACATGCTTGTAATCCAAAGCACTCGTATATCAAAGCGAATATCCCCATAAGAAATAATGGAAACTCAGATGATTCGTTCCACAACCATTTATTTATAAGTCTTTCAGTTTATAGCCCATATAAAAAGATTATAGCAATGTGATAGGTTGTGTAACCATAAAATGTCCATCCACAAATGGCCGCCTCCACAAGGGGATTAGAAGCAAAATCCAGCAGGAGCTACAGAGAATAAAAGAGAAGAGAGGCGCCTCTAAGTGTAGCAATATGGTTACATTTAACCACTTCAGCCCCGGAAGGATTTCCCACTTTAGGACCAGAGCCCTTTTTGCAATTCGGCACTGCGTCACTTTAACTGAAAATTGACCGGTCGTGCGACATTGTACCCAAACAAAATTTGCATCCTTTTTTCCCACAAATAGAGCTTTATTTTGGTGGTATTTGATCACCTCTGCGTAATTTCTGATCGCCGCTATAAACAAAAGAATAGCGTAAATTTTTCAAAAAAAAGAAACAAATTTCTTACTTTTTGCTAAAATACAAATCCAAAAAAAATATATAAATTTTTTTTTTCCATCGGTTTTGGCCGATTTATATTCTTCCTCATATTTTTGGTAAAAAAAAAATCGCAATCGGCATCTATTGATTGGTTTGCGCAAAAGTTCCCGCGTTTACGGATGATGAGAATTAATTTCTGGGGTTTTTTTATTTTTAATTTTTTACTAGTAATGGCGGCGATCTGCGATTTTTAGCGGTACTGCAATTTTGCAGTGGACATGTCGGACCATTTTGACACTTTTTTGGGACCATTGGCATTTATACAGCGATCCGTGCTATAAAAATGCATTACTGTGTAAATGCCATTGGCAGTGAAGGGGTTAACCTGCAGGGGGCGCTCTAAGGGTTAACTGTGTTCCCTGGGCGTGTTCTAACTGTATGTGGGCTGCCCTGGCTGGGGGAAGGGAGTGATCACGGCTTCCATATAAAGGAAGCCTGTGATCACAACCCTTCCCCCTCTAACAGAACGGAGATCCGTGTTTACTTACACGGACCTCCATTCTTTTACTGCGGGGGGCCATAGCGGGTAGCCGGCAGCGATCGAGTCCGCCCTACCCCCTTCCTGCCCCCCCCGCCTCCGGCAGCGCGCGTGCTCACAGTGAGAGATATCGCAGCTGCCGTCATATGACGGCGGTTTGCGATATTGAGCCACTCTGTCGCCGTCAGACTGCGGTCGGCAAGTGGTTAATGAAGGTACAACACACATAGTTGATGATTAAAAGAGGCACATCTAAGTATGCAGGCATCCAGGGTAAAGCTGTCCATATAGACCGTCCTCCGCACCGCTGTCAGCATGCAATCGTGACTGGGAAGACTACCCTGCAGTAGAACGATCTGAAAGCGAGGCTTGAAGCGCTTGTGGAGTGCAGCGTGGAAGGGATGATGTCGCAGGACAGTCTATGTGGACAGCTTTACCCCGGATGCCTGCATACTTAGATGTGCCGGTTTTAATCATCAACCATGTGAGTTGCTAAATGTTGTACCTTCATTAACCACTTGCCGACCAGCCACCGCCGTTATGCGGCGGCAGGTAGGCTCTCCTGTGCGAATCGCCGTAGCTGTACGGCGGTCTGTGCATGAGGGATCAGATTTGTCTCCTGCAATGTCGCAGTCCCGCTAAAAATCGCAGATCGTCGCCATTACCAGTAAAAAATAAATAAAAGCCCATAAATCTATCCCAAGTTTGTAGACGCGATAACTTTTGCGCAAACCAATCAATATAAACCTATTGCAATTTTTGTTATTACCAAAAATATTTAGAAGAATATATATTGGCCTAAACTGATGAAAAAATGTGTTTTTTTTGGATATGTATTATAGCAGAAAGTAAAAAAATTTTTTTTTTTCACAAAATTTTCAGTCTTTTTTGGTTTATAGCGCAAAAAATAAAAACCGCAGAGGTGATCAAATACTACCAAAAGAAAGCTCTATTTGTGGAGAAAAAAAGGACGTCAATTTTGTTTGGGTACAACGTAGCATGCCTGCACAATTAAAAAGGGCCTGGTCAGAAAGTGGGTAAATCCTTCCAGTCCTAAAGTGGTTAACTGGAACTATATTGCTACATCTCTCTTCTCTTTTAGGCCTCATACACACGGACGTTTTCTGACGCCGGCGTTTTCTGGCATTTTTTGCAGCTCTCCATGTTAATCAATGGCCCCATAAAAACTCCAACGTTTTTGAGCTGTAGATGGCGTCGGCGTTAGTGAGCTGAAACTAGAACCCACGGCCAGCGCGTTTTGAGGCTGTAACGTTTTGGCATTTTTTGACGCCGACGCCGCAAAACGCCAACTAACGCCAACAAACTCCAACTAATATTGTACCGGCGTTAACCGGCGTTTTTTAATTCCTATGTTTTTAGGTTAAAAAATAGTAGAGGGCTGATTTTTTTAAAAAAACGCCTATTGACGCTCACTAACGCCGATGCATAACGCCGGAAAACGCTGATTTTTTTTCCTTGACGTCGGGCCCGACGTTTTGTTTAATTTTTAAGAAACGTCCGTGTGTATGAGGCCTTATACTCAGCTGTGAGGTGGCGCTACTTGTTTATGAAGTCAAAATTTATAAAAACAATTTTACTTGTCTTGCAAAACACTCACAAACCAAGTTACTCTCAATCCAAGGTTTTATTGTACCTTGATTTTGATAATATCACAATGGTCAAGGGTACTTGATGGACTGCAAGTGCTCTGTGTGTGCTGGCATCCTGCTCATACTACTTGAAGCTAGTTATAGAGCTCATACACATGGCCGTATAGTGTAAATTCCAGCATATTTCCCCGCCAGGGAGTCCACAGGTGCTGCTTACAGCCGCCAACAGAAGTCAATGGTTATATATGGCTATATGCATCTGTATTTGCGTAAAGATACCTGTGCATACGGGGTACAACTTTGGATCCAAATATCAGTGTTGCCCACCCCCCGCAGCATTTTTTACTGACAAAACATCTTAAATTTACTGGCAGATGACATTTTTTACTGACAACTTGAAAAACTAAGACAGCTGATATTTAAACAGTATAAACACAATATGGAAACACTGACAATACCCCTAACAAGTAATTTGCCTGGTTTACACTTAAAAAGTCAACACAGCATGACAAATTATCCACCCGATATTTACAGTTGTAAAAAATACCTGAATTTTACTAACTGTCAGTAAGTTTACTGGCGGTTGGCAAAGCTGCCAAGTATCTGCATTAGGAGTTGAACCCCTGTACACCTACCCGTGATTGTGCAGGTACTTCTATAATAGCCGTCAAACAGAAAAATGGTGGCACGTGTGGTGACAAGTGTTTTCATTACAGCAATCCTATGTTAAAAATGCTGTAATCTAGCGGCAGTGCCTCATTAAAGGGTTCTACACCTCAAATAAATATCTTGGGATTTTGGTGAACGTTGCCGTGCTGAATCACCCATCAGCTTCTTGTATTTCTCAGAGGCTCTTTTTGCTTGAATTCCCATAAACCACCACCTGCTGCTGCCATTACAGAGCACTTCACTTTCTCTGTTGCATTTACTATATAAAGAGAATCTGACGCCCCCCAAGAGTAAATCTACAGATAAAAACTGGAAGCACCTCAAGGTGCCTGCACATAAGTTCATCAGCTTCCAATACCCTGCCATTATGGATGAATGCTGGGATGAGATTCCAGGTTATGAGAAGCTTTGAGAGGACAATTTTTTTTTCTCTATTGGTTGAACTAAATGGATTAGTGTCTCTTTTCAGCCTGACTATGTAACGATATGACTTCTACAGATGGCTGTACACAGCACTTGTGGGCTCCCTGGTAGGAAACGGCACCAAAATGTACGCTATCCCTCTATATGCATTAGCCCCCAAGGCAGGCCATACACGGTGCAAATTTCTTTCCTGCAACCACGGTCCACAGTCAGTGTTGACAGGGGAATCCCTCCTGTCAAGCCATTGTCTTCTCCCATGTGGGGGGCGAGGGAAGCCGTCCCCGCTGGCAGAAGACAGTAATTATTGCTAGCTGCTATACCAACCGCTAGCGATGATAGCAAGTAAAATCAGGTAGGTTGGTTGTACCCAAGCTGATCGGTTGATCAACTTGGTACATTCAGCCTGCCCATACACGGTTCGAATCTTGGCCAGTTCCTGCTGAACCGGCCAAGATTCGAACCATCTATGGCCGGTATAAAGCTAAACTATACTCAAAAAGGAACATAAAGCTTTGCTAAACACTCTTTAGTACTCTGAATGTATAAACATACTGAAGGGCGGAAAGATTGTCTTTCCCTGAGAAAATGCTCGTCCAAGATCTCCACAGTGCCTTTCACCAGTGGCGGAATTACCAGGGTCAGAACAGTCGTACTTGCGACCGGGCCCTGGCATTCCACACTGTCGGGGACCCCCAGCGGGGTTGCTAGTTGCAGGGCTCTGAGCTGAGTGTGTCTCTCTCATACAGCTCAGAGCTGGCATTAATAGTTCTCCCTCCCCCTCCATCCTCTCTCGCATGGGATGGGAGAGGAGACAGGCGATCTCCCCTCTCCTGTGCTTGCACCGCGGGAAATGTGAGCTCATTAGCTTCACACTTGAGTTTCCGCAGAGTGCGCAAAGGAGGAGAGAGTCGTGGGGAGAAGGAGCAGATCAGCTGTCTACTGTCCTCTCCCATATCATGTAAGAGAGGAAGGAGTGGGAGGGAGAACTATTAATGCCGGCTCTGAGCTGTTCCATGAGAGAGATGCTGTCAGCTCAGAGCTGTGCTGAGAAGGCAGGCATTGATGGGCAGTGATAAGAGGCACTAATGGGCACTGAGAGGCAGCATTAATGGACACTGATAGGTGGCACTGATGGGCACTGATAGACAGAATTAATGGGCACTGATATGCTGCATTGATGATCACTGATAGGTGGCACTGATGGGCATTGAGCACTGATAGTCAGCACTGATAGGCAGCATTAATGGCCACTGATATGCTGCACCGATAGGCGGCATTGATGAGCACTGATAGGCAGCATTGATCAGCTGCACTGATAGGGGGCATTGATGAGCAATGATAGGTGGCACTGATAAGCGGCATTGATGAGCACTGATAGGCAGCACTGATCAGCTGCACTGATAGGCGTCATTCATGAGCACTCATAGGTGGCACTAATGGTCACCGATAGGCGGCATTGATGAGCACTGATAGGCGGCACTGATAGGCAGCATTAATTGGCACTGATAGGTTGCACTGATAGGAGGCACTAATGGGCACTGATAGGTGGGATTGATGAGCACTGATAGGTGGCACTGATGGGCACTGATAGGCAGCATTAATGGCCACTGATATGCTGCACTGATGAGGAAGCACTGATAGGCAGCATTGATGAGCACTGATAGGCAGCACTGATCAGCTGCACTGCTAGGTGGTACTGATAGGTGGCATTGATGAGCACTAACAGGCGACACTGATGGGCACTGATAGGCAGCACTGATCAGCTGCACTGGTAGGCGGCATTGATGAGCAATGATTGGTGGCACTGATAGGTGGCATTGATGAGCACTGATAGGCAGCACTCATAGGCTGCACTGCTGGGCACTGATAGGCGGCATTGATGAGCACCCGTAGGTGGCTCTGATGGGCACTGATAGGCAGCATTGTTAAGCACTGATAGGCGGCACTGATAAGCAGCATTGATGAGCACTGATAAGCTGCACTGATAGGAGGCACTAACGGGCACTGATAGGTGGAATTGATGAGCACTGATAGGTGGCACTGATGGGCACTGATAGGCAGCGTTGATGGGCACTGATAGGCTGCATTGATGAGCACTGATAGGCGGCACTGATGTACATTGAGCACTGATAGGCAGCATTGATGGCCACTGATAGGCTGCACTGATGTGGAGGCACTGATATGTGGCACTGATGGCCACTGATAGGCAGCATTGATGGGCACTGATAGGCTGCATTGATGAGCACTGATAGGCGGCACTGATGTACACTGAGCACTGATAGGCAGTATTGATGACCACTGATAGCCTGCACTAATAAGGGGTCACTGATAGGTGACACAGATGGCCACTGATAGGCAGCATTCATGGGTGGGTACTGATAGATTGTATTGTTGGGCACTGATTGGTGGTACTGATAAGCTGCACTGGTACCTGAAAATGATGTGTGTGCCGCTCAGGCTTGGTAGAGAGAGGATATGTGAATGGTGCATCCACAGCTGCTATTTGGAGTGCTGACATGGGATGGAGCCCGTCCTGGCTCCTGCAAAGGTGCAAAGAAGAAAGGGGTAGCCCCTGGAAGCCGCACATCCAAGATATTCTAGAGCAGCGTGGAAACCTCAGCCTGGACTCCAACCAGGCCACGCCCCCAACACATTTCACTCTGCCCCCAGAGCTTAGTCATGGGCTGCACTGGTAGGCGGCATTGATGAGCAACATTAGGTGGGATTGATGAGCACTGATAGTAGGCACTAATGGCCACTGATAGGTGGGACTGATGAGCACTGATATGAGACACTAATGGACACTGATATGTGGGATTGATGAGCACTGATAAGAGCCATTAATGGACACTGGTAGGTGGGATTGATGAGCACTGATATGAGGCACTAATGGGCACTGATAGGTGGGATTGATGAGCTCTGATAGGAGGCACTAATGGGCACTGATAGGTGGGATTGATGAGCACTGATAGGAGGCACTAATGGGCACTAATAGGTGGGATTGATGAGCACTGATAGGTGGCACTTATGGGCACTCATAGGTGGGATTGATGAGCTCTGATAGGAGGTACTAATGGACACTGATAGGTGGGATTGAGGAGCACTGACAGGAGGCACTAATGAGCACTGATAAGTGGGATTGATGGGCACTGATATGCTGCACTGATGGGCACTGATAGGCTGCATTGATGAGCACTGATAGGCGGCACAGATAGGCAGCACTGATGGTCAGGGCACTAATTATCAGTGTAAACAATTTACTGACATCGTTGCCAGTTAATGGCTCTCCTTTCCTCACACAGACACAGCGTGGGAGGAAAGGGCTGAGGATAACCAGCAAGTATGTTTAAATGTGATCAGCTGATCACATGGTAAAGGACAGCTGTGATTGCTCTGGATGCAAGTCCCAGGGGACACGTGGGAGGCAGATTTCTGGGAGGATGTCCATGGGGCTCACATGAAGGGGGGGGGGGGGTGTCAAGGGGACTCATCATGGTTTCTTGCACTGGGGCCCTGGGGGTTCTAGTAATGCCTCTGCCTTTCACATAACCAGCTTAGCCATGTGATCTTTGCTAAGGTTTAGACTGGCATCGAACAGAGATCAGGCTTAGGTCTTCTGACACGTGAACTGTTCTGAAGGGAACCTGCAGCAGCATTTCTTTTAGCAATGGTTATTTATCCCATCTACTAGCTTTTATTAATCCCAGGAGGGCTGGTAACATATCTTTCTGTGTCAGTCTACTTTAACAACAATGTTAACAATGGACGAAGCTGTCTTTTTTATTTAGAGGATACACTTGCTCACACATATTTCCTAAGTACCTCAAGTCCTCTCACTTCTTGCCACTCAATTACCTTGTTTATCTTATTTTATTGGGCCTGGGATATTAATTCTGTAAATTGGCATTTTACAGAATTACTTGTTCATCTGAAGGTGTTTGTGACCTTCCTTTTTGCACTGAAGATCACATGCTGCTAGCTGAGAAAACAGCAAACCTGTGAAAAATGTATCATGTCAGATAAGAATGGCGCTCACTCAAAACTAAATTAATTTAGAATTCTAGCTTAACGTCACTAAATACTTTGATTGGACCAAGCTGAAGTGTAAGTAACTCAATTTGACTTGGTATCAGCCACTTGCAATCCCCGCAAAGCAGAACTCTGATTGGGAAACAAAGGAGCAGCACAAGGAGCCAGTAGGTTGGGCAGTAGTGCTCATGTGCTAACAAGGTGCATGCTAATAGGAGGAGAGAGCAAAGTGATTGAGAACTGAGCTCATCGGTCTGATGCTTCTCCTTTCAATGTCCTGTCACAGGCGGTGAAGCAGAAGGCCTTTAAGTGTTGTCTACAGCAAAAAAATCTCCTGCCCTGACAGACTGGGCTGTGCTAAGTGGTGGAACAGTGTAAATCCAGGAACTGTATGTGCACATACATATTTAATTGGTATATATTAAGTGGTTGTAAAGGCTGAAGGTTTTTTACTTTCATACATTCTATCCATGAAGGCAAAAACTCTTCTGTGCGCTGCTCCCCCCACAGCCCCTCCCTTATACTCATCTGAGCCTGCTCTCGATCCAACAATGTGCACGAGAGCCTCGGCTGTCCCGGGTCTCTCTCTCCTCACTGGCTCAGACACAGCAGCAGGAGCCATTGACTCCTACTGCTGTCAATCACCGCCAGTGAGCCAATAAGGAGACAGAGGGCACAGAGCCTCAGCTCTGTGTCTTATGGACGCACAGAGTGGGCCTCGTGAGTGACCACACACCATAGCTCCCATAGCAAGCGGCTTGCTTTTGGGGGCCACTGGTCAAGGAGGAGCTGGCGGGGGACCTGAGAAGACGAGGATCAGGGCTAATATGTTTGTTATTTTAAAAAAAACTGAAACAAAATATCACTTTAGCTTCTTTCCCAGAGTTCAGCTATAAAGTGGACCTTCATTGACCTTTTCTACTTTAAAGATTATTGATCCTCCCCCTTTCAAGAAATTGCAAATACTATTTTTTTTTTTGGAGGGGATGGGATTTTGGCTAGGTTAGAATGATGTCCCCACTTTTTCGCTGCCTACCGGGATACTGACAGCATACACCTCTGTGTGTTATCAGCGCTGTCCTGGTGTAATCTGAATAAGACCGACGCATGCCAGGGCTGGTGCAAGAATTTTTGACACCCTAGGTGAAATCTCATTTTGCTGCCCCCTTGGCCCCGCACCTGACTCCACCAGTTGAGGTGGCGGGGGTGGAGATTTTTGCAGCGCCTCTCCACCTATTTTTCAGCCATGGTCCGTAGGCTGCACCTGCGCCTCTGGACTAGTAGGGCAGTATATGGACAGGCTAGGGTAGTATATGGACAGGCTAGGGCAGTATACGGAGAGGTTAGGGTAGTATACAGAAAGGCTAGGGTAGTATATGGAGAGGCTATGGTAGTATATGGACAGGCTAGGGCAGTATATAGACAGGCTAGGGTAGTATACAGACAGGTTAGGGCAGTATATAGACAGGCTAGGGTAGTATACGGAGAGGCTAGGGTGGTATACAGAGAGGCTAGGGTAGTATATGGAGAGGCTAGGGCAGTATACAGACAGGCTTGTGTAGTATATGGACAGGCTAGGGCAGTATACGGACAGGCTAGGGCAGTATACAGACAGGCTAGGGCAGTATATAGACAGGCTAGGGTAGTATACAGAGAGGCTAGGGTAGTATATAAACAGGCTAGGGCAGTATATGGACAAGCTAGTGTAGTATATAGACAGGCTAGGGTAGTATATAGACAGGCTAGGGTAGTATATAGATAGGCTAGGGTAGTATACAGAGAGTCTAGGGTAGAATAGAGACAGGTTAGGGTAGTATATAGAGAGGCTAGAGTACAGTCAGCCTGCCCATAGATGTTTTGAATCTTAGGCGGTCCCTGCTGAACCATTCAAGATTTGAACTATCTATGGCAGGCTTAAGGATGAATTTCACTGTCCTTTCTTCAATGATCATCATCATTATCATCATGATAATCACACAGTACAGGCCGGTTCTGTGGCTCACAGCATCTGTACTGTGTGATTATCATGATGATAATGATGATCACATTTATATGCTGTCTGCTGTATATTAGAACATAGGCAATGGTCAGGGCACAGGCAAAGGTGTGTGTGTGTGATTACGTGACTGTACTTTTCCTGTGACCTCTGCTGCTGCCGGTGTTCTGCCCAAATGCCAAACTCGGCAGAATGCCAAACCTGCGACACTTCCAGTTTTTTAAAGCATTATAACTTCCTAATTATTATGAATTTCTGTTTGTACAAAGCACCGCCAATGGACTACAGTCCATTACCGGGAGATGTTGCTGTGTTAGGAACACAGCGGCAAACGGGGACAAAGTTGTCCCCACCTAGGAGGCGGCCATTTTCTTGGTTATTATATGAGCGGAGCATAAACCTCCGCTCATATACCACGCACTGGACTATTGTCCGTTGCCGGTGTTTTTTAAAACCACCTATTGCTGAAGATGAACAGAAATTCGTAACGATTAGGACGTTATGATGATTTAAAGCAACCGGAAGTGACACGGGTTTGGTATTCTGCCGAGTTTGTTATTTGAGCAGTACACCGGTAATCCCTCTGTGTGCACTGGTTTGGCTGCTGAGCTGCTAGATTGACATCACATCGACTATGCTGCCTCTGCCTGCACTGATGGCTTCTGGTCCCAGGCAGTGGTCCCCATCCTGCCAGTCCTCTTCTACCTGATTTCCTCAGCACTTACTTGCTGCAGGAATCAGGCAGTGTACAGGGAAAGCAGAATCACTTCACCCGGCCGGGAGCAGGGACTCAGAGCTCAGGGAATTCTATGGCAACAAAAGGCACAGGATAGTGTAATTTCGCAAAAAAAAAAGAAAAAAAAGTCCCTCTCTACAGTATCTATCAGCGGCCCTGGCTTGCCCCACAACGCGCCCCCCCCCCCCCTTACCTCAGGACAGGACCAAGGTAGCAGGGAGCACACAGAGCGGGGACCCCAGTGTCCGGCCAGTACAGGGAACACCCCCTCCGGCTTCAGGACAGCCGTGCATGGCAAGTCCCGCCCCTCCTCTGCTCACCGACCATTGGGAACCCTTCCCTGGCTCCGTATCCCGTTCCCCATAGGCAAACTAAAGCTTCCATGCTGCACCCTCTCTTCCTTGGAAGTTTTAGTTTGCCTGCTGGAGGGACAGGTATTTTAAAAATCCAAATCCCTAGCGAGTGGCTGGGGATCCGGATTTTGCCGCTCCCCTACCCTGGCATTCTAGGCAGCTGCCTGACTTGCCTATTGCTAGCGCCGGCCCTGCTGCCACCTTCTTTGCTTCCATCATTAGGAGCTGTCTGTCTCTTTGGGGTTCTTGAAGCCAGCCTCCAATGACATAAGCAAAGAAGATGGTGAATCAAGACCAGGCGTGTGATTGCAGCAGGACAATGCTGGATTCATTGGATGTGTAGGTGTTTGGAGAATAACCCATGAAACCAGGGGAAAGAAAAGGAGAATAACAAAGGGGGTGAAGTTTCTCATTAAGCTGTGATTGTTTAGTAACTTTCTCGGAATCCATCTCACTGCTGATGTTTTGCACTGCCTTGCTGTGAGACCGAATTAATAAATCTCTCCCATTGTGCATTTAGCCTTCAATAAAGAACTAGAGCACGTTAGTTCATAAACAGCACATAAACCTTATAACAGCAAAGGGCTTAGCAAAGACAGTGTGCTGACATGCTGCATAAACCACAAATGATTTCTATCTTTAGTCCAGCATTATGCTAAATATCTCGGATGTGCCTATCTGGCCATACATTAACTCGGGATTGAGTGACTGGGTACATATGCTACACAATGCACAAAAAAAAGGTATGTTGCCTTTAAATTTCAGAGTTATTGTACTGAAGAACAGATGTCCCTAAGGGGAAATATTGCATTCAGTGACAACAATAAATAATGCAAAGCATGGATCAGGTTGCCTCTATTGCATAAAATAAAAAAATGCAGATTACAGATGTGTGTATTTGTACATGGACGCGTTGTATGTCGCACATACTTTTCTAATTAAATAAACATGACCTATTTTGGAAGGCACTTATTCCTTTGGTAGGTAGTATTTTTATCCACCTCTTCTGTGGTACAGTGATGCATTATTTGTTCCAAGTTACATCACGCTTACAAAGCCATGCTCCACACCTGAACATCTCACCATTAATGCACAAAGTAGCTCAAGGCGATTCCATGTTATCTATACATGTGTTGGGCAATGCCTGTCGACATTCCCTAGATAAAATCTGAGTGTCTGTCCAAACACATGTCTCAGAGGTATGCATATTATTGAGAGGAAGATCTGATAGCACAACGTTACATTAAGTTATGACTTGCTGATTATTGTTTCAGTCCTCCTAAGAAGTCCCCACCCAGTCATCATCTCTAAAAAAGAAAATGAGGATGAGGATGAGGATGCTTTCTCCTGCCATAGTGCCCCCGATTGTACAAGTGGGATTCCAGGCTACTGCTAACTATACTTAAAGTGGTTGTAAAGGCCGAAGGTTTTTTTACCTTCATGCATCTACGCATGAAGGTAAAAACCTGTTTGCAGCATCCAACCCAGCCCCCCCCAATACTTACCTGAGCTAGGGTTTCCACCTCATCCCTTTAAACCCCAACACATATTATTTACACAGGTTCTGTCACTGATTAAGGTGGTAATTAATCTCACTTGGTGCCTTATGTATATTAAATTAGGCTCAGAACCTGTGTAATTCATATGTTTTCGGGTTTAAAGAGATGAGGGGGCAACCCTAACCTGAGCCCCACCTCCATCCAGCGATGTGCACGAGAGCAGCAACTCTCCAGGGTCCCTCCATTCTCTTTAGCAATCACAGCCAGTGAGGAGGGAGCAGGGGGCGGGGCTGAGCCGAGGTCTGTGTGTCTTATGGACACACAGAGGAGGTTTGGGAGCGAGCCCCAACGCACGAGTGCCCCCATAGCAAGCAGCTTGCTATGGGGGCACTCAGCAAAGGGAGGGGCAGGATTGCTGGTGAGGGACCCAAGAAGAGGAGGATCGGGGCTGCTCTGTGTACAAACATTGCACAGAGCAGGTAAGTATAACATGCTTGTCATTTAAAAAAAAAACTTAAGCCTTTAATATCACTTTAAACTTTCTCCCACCCCCCTTCTAACTCCTATTCTAACTACCCTGTGGAAGGAAGATGCTTATACGCACCTATTCTGAGGGAGCTCCGGTCCGAACACATGATCTCTCCGTTGCCTGGCTTCAGGGGAGAGGAGAGATTGCCGACAATGGCTGAAATACCTGGGAGGTGACATCACCTACAGGCTAACTATGGGGCATCCATCATTGGCTATCCCTCCTCTCCCCTGAAGCCACTACTGCTGGGAGACAATCACATGACCAGGCAGGAGCTCCCTGAGAATAGGTAAGTACAGTGGCATCTGGTGGTTTTTTTTGGGGGGGGGCAGGCAACAACCCACCCCCTCCCCTGAGCGGCACCCCCCCCCCCGCTGTTTGTCGGTTGGTCCGGCACTTACCCCACCGTGGCGGGTGGCGGGTAGCGTGGTGCAGTGGCTTGGCTCTGGGTCCTCCCCTCCTCCTCCTAGGCATCCAATAGGATCGCCTGTCCTTTCAGCCAATCGGTAACACACCTGGGTGGGCTGAGAGTGCACTCTCTCACAGCCCACCCTATATTTAAGTCTATTAGAGCCTCTGGCTCTAATCGGTGCTTCAAAAAAACACCCCCTCCCCATTGGAATTCATGAACAGGGGGGCGGTGATAGACAGGCCTCCCCTGGTATAAGCTTCTTCCTTTCACAGGGTAGTTAGTATAGGTGTTAGAAGGGGGATGGGAGTAGATTTAAGCATAGTTAGCAATAGCCTGGAATTCCACTTTAACAGGGAATGCATTATATATTGTTTAAAAAGCATCAGGCAACCGTGAGGAACTGGTAGCAGGGTGGGGGGGGGTGTTGTATATGTTTTACCTAAGTTTCTCACCTACACAGAGGTTCTGTAGAGCTTTAGGTGGGTTAAAGTCTCCATCCCTAGGTCTTACATAGTAGCTAGATCTGATTATTAGTCTCAGTTGTGCACAGACCATTTTATACATGAGCTGACTGATGCTCAAAGGGGCTCACTTTCACTGCCGTAGGAGCCTGCTCCTGGGCGAAAAGGCTGATTGCTGACAGAACACTAAAAAGGTAGATATACTGTATGTTTGTTTGGGAACCCATTTGAAAGCACCTTCTTAAAAGAGAAGTATGGGCTTGTGAAAAGGAAAACTGAGATCAAAGGCCACTGATCGCTCAGTTCTTAGTCTTCAGTGAGCAAGGAGCCTGTGATTGCCAGTCTTAAGCTCTCTGCTCTGCCTCTCCAGCTTACTGGAACACTGGGTTGTGCAGGGGGCGGGAGCAGCTGGCTCAGCCTCTCAGCGGCTCGCTCAGAGGCTGAACCAGCTGCCGGTCCATACGTGTGGGTGGATCCTGACTTTTAAAGTGGGGATCTTTGCAGAGCGTGGTTCGGCTGAGTGACGTCAGCCAACAGCAGACTGTCGGCAGAAAATGGGTCACAGAAATGCAGAACAAACTCCACTCCTGTGATCCCCAGGAGAAGTAAAGTCAAAATAGCTTTGGCTATAGTTCTACTTTAAGCTGGCCAAGCTGGTTCCTAATAAAGCAGCCTAAATTTGATCATTGGGTGGCCCTGTTGGCATCTCTCCACGTGACAGCCTTCAAATGAACGATCAAAGGAGTCAAGCAAAAATTGTTACCAGAACAGTGCCTGCATCCAATCAGATGCTGCAGCAAGATATTTGCCAATCCACACTGTTTAGTGTGGTAGGATGAATCTTAATCTTAAGGCTTAATGGGAAAAATCTAAATGTGTAGTGGCCCAGACTAACAGATGCTTCATGACCTGCTGTACAAATGCCCTCCGGCATTGACCTGTATTTGTTTGCTGGCTTGCTAAATACAAGTGTAGGACAAACCTGTTTCTGGGTGTCCCTGGCACATGAATGGTTTACTGTTACCCCTAGTGCTGGTTCACACAGGGGCGACTTGTCAGATGAACTAGTCGCCTGACAAGTCATGCTCCATGCAGTGCAATGGAATCATTCTAATAGCTAAGACTTCCTGTACTACTTTGGGGTGACTTCGGAGTGGCTTGCATTGACTTCTATACAGAAGTCGTTTTGCAAGCCATGCTGAAGATACGGCTTCAAAGTCGGATGAGACTCAGGCAACTTTGAAGCCGCCCCTGTGTGAACCGGCACTACTAGTTGAGCCTCTCCACCTTACACAACATAAACCTAATGTTACACTTTACAGATAAGCTTGACAATTACAGACTACATATTATTTTAAATTAAAAGACCACATTAGGCTGGACATTTTAACGAGGATATTGTGGTTTTACAGAATGTATAAGACCCTCACATAATATAAAGTAAATGATTCTTCCTGTCACAATGTATCAGTCTGGGTTGACTGATAGTTTAAAATCCCATTTCAACAGACTGAGGCCACACCTAAGACCTTCAGCACTGTGTGCCCAGGAATCTGACTGATTTTTGGCACATCTGCACAGCAAGATTTGACTTGTTCACCACAACATGAGCAGCAATTATAATGTCAAAGAAAAGCTACAATGGCTGTGAAGAAGAAGATGAGAAAAGCACAGATCAGTTTGTTCAGTAGAGCAGTGCAAAGAACATTGATCATTTTATGGAATACACAAATTCACAATGATCAGAAATGTACTCCTGATCTGACTACAATGAAGTGAAAAACATATTAGATGGTATAGCTGAAGCTAGCCACAAACAAATGTTAATATACATTTGATAATGCCATCAGAAATTTGACGAATGTTGTTCAAAAGTACTTCAACACTTTGCATTTAACATTCCTATGAATTTTCTTGTCACTAAGATCGAAAACGAACATCAATGTTACCCTATTAACCATTGGAACATTGAATGAATGTTCCGAAAATTAACATTCTTAAACAAAATTCTACTAGTGCACGGCCAGCTTTACTCTAACTTTTACAACCTCCCTTTCCTTTGAGTTTGTTGTCTGAATAAGTGAGGTTCTTCTAAATGGTCATTTCATATTTCTAGCCAGAGGAGCTCCCGCACCCATTGCTTATAAAGTTTAATGAACAATATGAGCAATGACCCTCAGCTACTGGTAAAGCTGGTAACTGGTAACTGCTGTAAAGCATGTTCCTATAGAGCAGTGGTTCTCAACCCTGTCCTCAAGTACCCCCAACAGGCCATGTTTGCAGTTTGAATTTTCTTGTCACTAGCATCGAAAACGAACATCAATGTTACCCTATTAACCATTGGAACATTGAATGAATGTTCTGAAAATTAACATTCTTAAACAAAATTCTACTAGTGCATGGCCAGCTTTACTGTCCTCAAGTACCCCCAACAGGCCATGTTTGTAGGTTTTCCTTTATCTTGCACAGATGCTTTAAATCGGAGTCAATGGCTTGATATTTTGGACAGCTATTTTATCTAAGAGAAATTCCCAAAACATGGCCTGGTGGGGGTACTTGAGGACAGCGTTCAGAACCACTGCTATAGAGCCCTATATACAGTAAGTTGGGGCACTGATCTGGACAGCTAATTAAGAGACTGTCCATACCCTCCTGCAAGGCTGTCAATACAGACATAGAGGCTGTCTATGCAGTTAAAGTGGAGATCCACCCAAAAGTGGAACTTCCGCTTTCAGTGTAGGTGACCCCCTGACATGCCACAATTGGCGTGTCATTTTTTTTTACGGGGGGGGGGGAGCAGGGACCCTGTTTTGACAGGGTCCCAGCTCCACTTCCTCTCCTGGAGCCGTGGAGCCAGAAGGAAGTTCACCTCTCCCCCCTCCCTCTTGGCGATCTTCTGAGATACATCACAGTCAAGTTCCTCATACAGTAATTTTAATGGTAAAAAATAAGACCTTAAGATGACACAAATGGATCAACGAGACATGGGGCTTCTATAATTTCACTAGTTCTAGTAAACAACTATGGTGCACGGTTCATGACTTTTAGTTCCTAAAATTGTTATTTGTTACAAATTGTTGCTAGTGTAATGTTTAACAAAGAAATTGTGAGAATATGTGGCATAAGCTAGGCATACATGGGTCCGTTTTTGATTGAAGGAAAAAACTGACCCCATTCTCCCCATCCACACATTTGATGTGGATGTGGGAATCCCCCCCACTGTGTCATTGTATTCTGACAGCGGGACTCCCCTGCTGTCGGTATATACAGATCAGCACTGCAGTGTATTTGCCTGCAATGCCGATCGACAAGCACGCGAATGAAAACACTGTTAGGGCAGCCGAAACGCCTGAATTTTGATCCATGTAAAGTCACTTTAAGGCTTGGTTCGGATCTATGTGGGTCAGGAACACTTGCAAAATCAGGCTTTTTCAACACACACAGAAGTGTGCCTCTCTTTAGCAAACGTGTGAGGGTGCCATTCTATCTTAATGGCACCCCATCCTTCGGTTCCATGCATCACGCAGTTTGGTGCAACGCAATTTTACAAAAGGGTCAGGGACTTCTTTCCCTGCATTTCTCGCAGTTACTTCAGCCCAGTGAAATGAATGGGCTGCCCTACATGCAGCACACAAATCTGAGCCAAGCCTAAATGTCTTGTAATACTTACCTGCTGCTAGTGCTTAACTACCGAAAACCATTCTTTCCCTGCGCCCAGCTATGTCACCAATACCAGAGCTGGGGGTTTGGGACATTGATTTTTTTGGCAGGGGCTGGTCCTTCACCTCCATGGATGTGGGAATCCCCCCCACTGTGTCATTGTATTCTGACAGCGGGACTCCCCTGCTGTCGGTATATACAGATCAGCACTGCAGTGTATTTGCCTGCAATGCCAATCGACAAGCACACGAATGAAAACACTGTTAGGGCAGCCGAACCGCCTGAATTTTGATCCATGTAAAGTCACTTTAAGGCTTGGTTCGGATCTATGTGGGTCAGGAACACTTGCAAAATCAGGCTTTTTCAACACACACAGAAGTGTGCCTCTCTTTAGCAGACGTGTGAGGGTGCCATTCTATCTTAATGGCACCCCATCCTTCGGTTCCATGCACCACGCAGTTTGGTGCAACGCAATTTTACAAAAGGGTCAGGGACTTCTTTCCCTGCATTTCTCGCAGTTACTTCAGCCCAGTGAAATGAATGGGCTGCCCTACACGCAGCACACAAATCTGAGCCAAGCCTAAATGTCTTGTAATACTTACCTACTGCTAGTGCTTAACTACCGAAAACCATTCTTTCCCTGCGCCCAGCTATGTCACCAATACCAGAGCTGGGCGTTTGGGACATTGATTTTTTTGGCAGGGGCTGGTCCTTCACCTCCACTGTTTTAAAAGCAGTCCTTCCCTTTAGCAGAGGCCATATCACCAATGTCTCCCTCAGCAACGCTCATGTGACCATTGTCTTAATTGCATGCTGTCAGCATGGACACTTACAGAATATGGTTTCCTATAGTGCTGCTATCATGTCTCCTATGTCGGAGACTGTCACAAGTACGAGGGTGCAGAGCTTGTCGGTTTTAATAATATACTATTGAAGCAATGTGTTAAGTCTGAATCCATGTTTTGATCCATTACTGACATGAGCTGTACATTTGACACTAGGTCTGTTTATTACAGAAATCCTAGAAATATGGGAGAATCCTTACCTGACTTGCAGCAAAGCTTTTGCAGGGCATCATTACAAATAATAATAATGTGCACATAGGATTATTCGCTGTCCATTGTCAGTGCTGCCTCAGAGAACGGAACTATGAGGAGACATCTTATTGTGGATTATGCATATCATATGTAGACTCTTCCTGTCTCAGACATTTAGCCCCCAGTGTTCTCTGGTTTAGGCATTTCATAGACTAACTGGTCTATTCACCCCTAAGCAGAATATAAGATTAATTACACAGATCCACTGGAAAACAAAGGGGTCTGTCAGGCATTGTGACAACAAGCAAGCACACAATGCCGGGTGGAAACTCAATAGGATGTATAGAGGGAGGTATTGGCAACAAAAAAAGAAGAGCAGCCAATGGCAGAAAAGACTGCCCCTTTAAGAATTGATTAGAAAAGACATAACATTTTTTATTCCCATTGAAGAGAAAAGGTTGTCAGGGACTATTCCACACTGACTATACTGAAAATGGTTATACGCAATCGAATAACAGCATTTTTATGTCTAGCAGGATCCTATATATATTCTATCATTTAAAATGTCATCAAGGTAATCAAAAACACAATATATTTGTAACACACATTAAGAACACGTGTGTTATAAATGTATTTCCCTGCCAAAAAGAAATCCGATGACACATCTACTGACACCTTTGTTGTTAATGGAGTCCACTGTCCTATGATCCAGTTCCCACACCTGGTTAGTTAAAGTGGAAGGCAAGTCAAAACCCAACTATGCCTATATCTAATCCCACTCCCCATTTTAAGACTATTCTATCTACCCTGTAAAAGGAAAGATGCCTATACTTACTTATTCTGAAGTCGCTCCGGGCTGGCCACATGATCGGGTCCCAGCGACTGCTTCAATGTACAGTAGAAGAGAGCTAGTCGCCAACGGATGCCCCATAGTAAGCCTATGGATGACATAATCTCATAGGCTCTGCAGTCATTATCAGCGATCTCTCCTCTACACTAAAGCCCGCGCTGGAAAGATTGTGTGACCAGACGGAAGTAATTTCAGAATAGGTAAGTATAGGCATCTTTCCTTTTACAGGGTAGATAAAATAGGCTTAGAACGAGTATGGGAGTAGATTTAAAAATGATATTAAAGGCAGCTTTTAAAAAATAACAAACATTATACTTACCTGCTCTGTGTAGTGGTTTTGCACAGAGCAGCCTCGAACCTCCTCTTCTCGGGCCCCCCACTGGCGCTCCTGGCCCCTCCCTCCCTCCCCCATAGCAAGCAGCTTACTATGGGAGCACCCCAGCAGGCTCAGCCCTGAGCTGCTGCTCTCTGTGTCCATTCACTCATGAAGCACGGCTCGGCCCCACACCCACTCTCTCCTCATTGGCTCACTGGCTGTGATTGACAGTTGCAGGAGCCAATGAGGAGGGAGAGGTCTAGGGGATCTGAGGCTCCCATGCACAGCACTAGAGGAAGATCGGGCTCAGGTAAGTATAAGTGTGTGTGGGGGGGGGGGGGCTCATGCACACAGCAGGTTTTTTTATCTTCGTGTATAAAATGCATGAAGGGAAAAAGCCTTGAGCCTTTACAACCACTTAATGCTTAGTTAGATGTTGACTTGCCTTCCACTTTAATTCGTCCATTCAATAATACCTACAGTGGTTATATACCATCTAACCACAATAGTACCTATAGGTGCACAGGGGCTTGACTGCAGTATTCTCCCATGAGCCAACCATTCAGGTTGGACACTCTAGTGCAGGGTTTCTCAACTAATGTTCCTCTTGAGGTTGCTGGGGTTCCAACGCTATGAGTAATCTCTCCCTCGCAGATACATTTCTATTCTGTAAGGGGGCAATTCTTCCCACTGACCAGCACACTAATGTTTGGTGAGTTGTAGATAAAGTAATTTTTAGCAGGTGTTCCCTGAGACTGGAAAGTTATTTCAAGGGTGTGTTGAAAAGGTTGAGAAAAGCTGCTCAAGTCACTAAGGGTTCATACCCACGGTGGCAGAAAGACCCAGAATTTGGTAATGCAAACTTTTCCCATCTCAGCTCTAGGTGCATATGTCTATATGGACTTGAGATGCATTCAAAATTATTTATGCAGAATGTCTAAAGGCCTGAATAGTTCTGTTCCTGCACCACCAATGCTCTTTGTACATGTTTTCATCTCTCCTGACTCTGAATGAGTAACTTTCTAGAGGCGGCTCAGGGGCAGATTGACCTTAGCTTTCAGTCATCCTGAGCCACCACTGACTAGTGAATGAGTCATTCAGGTCCAGGGAGATGTAACCATAAAGAGCTACTAGGTAGTGCATCAGCGCAATTTCAATTTTGGCATTGTGCATGAAACATTCACACAAACATTTATGTGCACACCATGTAAAATAAGTTTAGCATTGGACTGTAGATGTAAAATTTTCTATGCTACAGGGGGAATACTGACTACGACTTTGGTCCTATAGCCTACAATACTGCTGTGTTCAGATCTCCATAAAACCGTACGCAGTAGAGATCTGAACATAGCATTTTATAAGCTTGTGTGAACGTTCCCTTAAGCTTGATACACACGGGCCGAATGTCAAGAGACACTGTCTAACTCCAAAAAAATGGCCGACATTCGGCCCGTTTGTATGCCGGTCTGTTCGACAGAGGCCGGACACTTGGCCGGCTTCTGTTGGATGAGCATGCTGAAAAACCAGCAGCCGCCCGACTCCTGATCAGCACTCTCAGCCAATGGCAGAGAGCACTGATCAGAGTGTTGTGGTGGGGGGGCTGTCCCCAACAGAACACAACAGCTCAGCGGGGGAGATCGCTGCACTAACTTTGTGTAGTGAGTACAGTTGCTCTGACCGAAGGGTTGTACCATGCTTTAGAGATAGTCATTCAGTGGCAGCTGGTCGGTTTTTCTTTTAGTCATTTAGTCTTTTAGTCAGCCTTTTGGGGGGGGGGGGTAAACACCACCAGTGCTCTGTTGCCCGAGCCCACCCTTTTTGAAGCCTATTAGAGCCTATGGCTCTAATCACGTGCTTCAAAAAAACACCCCCCCCCCATTGTAATACATAGTCTGGCATCCTAATATGTAGATCAGGGGGCCGGACGCAAGGATGGTGGGGGGCGGTATGAGGGGGCTGCCACTGTAACCATTTTGGTGCTCCATAATAAAGATGTAGGGCAAAGCTTCTTCACTACATATAATCATAGATAAGGTTATTCACTGTAGAGGCAATAAAGAAAGATCATCACTGATATATTTGTTTTTACGTTTTACTGAAATTATCACCTTCTGTAGATATTTCTACAGAAGAAGGTTTATGAAGCTTTGGGTTGGGGTTGGCAATGAAATCAGTTTGAGACGCTGATGAGATCATTTAGAATTCAGTGACAGGTGCCTTTGACCGCCTTCTGACCTGCATTCAACCCACTTCAAGAGGCATTTGCATTCCCAAAGACCTTCAGTGAAAGATTTGGAGAATCTCACCCCACCGAGACATAGGCCCTTAGCTAGCTACTCGATATCTATGGAGCCCACAGTCTTATATTTTGCAAGACTTTTTTTTAAATACCTTCAAATATTAAATAACAAAGTCAAGATAATCTGAATAGTTATCAAAATGACTAAAACTACATTTATTGTAAAGACAATGACAGAAATAAAAGGCATTTCTAGGGACAAAAGTCTCTAAAGAAAATCCCCCAAAACTTGAGCCTGTCTCTGTAAATGTGGCATAGTTGGCACCTATATTATACTAGAAGGTGTTTTTTACATGCCCCAGCTGCCATTTGGATTTAGCAGTGGGGGAGTTTCTTCACGTTGTGGTTAGACTGAACCAGGAACACGTAACATCTGTGCTCAGCGCTTATGAATATAATCCATGTCTACTTTTAGTCCTGTTATTACAAAGGTCCCCCAGCAAATTTGAATCATGACAGTTTATGGCATCAATAGTGTTGATACAAATTTGAAATTTGTACAGATGACAAAATGGCATTTTTTTTATTCTCTGCTGCAGCATGCAAATAGAAAAGGAGTCATCCCAATCCTATTGTTCTCACACATTTTACAATCAGATCTCTCAGTCAATCCGATTGTTCAATACTTTAATTCTCACTGTAGAAAAATTGACCTGTATGCAATATTGTTTTAAATCACTTTTGATATACTGTATATACATATATATATATATTTTTTTTTTTCTTACATTAGATTCATCTTCTTCTAGCATATCAACAGCCAGCCAAAAATACAAAAATAAAACAGACAGAAATCTCAACAGCATTAACTTTTTTGGTTTGATTTGTTTAGTTTATTTCAGTGGTTCTAAAGGCTGACATTCTTACCTTAATACATTCTATGCATTAAGGGGTAGACCCCCCCCCCCCCCACACACACACACACACAGCGCAAATGTTTTCCTTCTATACTAACATAAGATCTACATTATACATGCCCTTAGCATCCATTTACATTCTCCTTTTCATAACCAAGTGCATTGTAAGAGGTTACTTTGGATGACACAACACTTCTATGAAAGCTTACTCATTGGAAAGCTAAAACATTCCTCCCTTTAGATACCTATGTGGTTTTTATATTAATTTAATTTTTTTTTTTTAATATAAATAGACTCTCAAGTCCAAGCTTTAGTTCAAGTATTCATTCGAAACAGGGTGGGCTTTCCATAAATGAGAGTATGACCTCCAAATGAGAACCTCTTACCTTAGCACTGGGGTAATAGTAGAGGCATCCCATCTTTTGTAGACAAGCGTACATTCCAAGGTATGGCTAGAGGCATACAGGTAAATCTATGTGGAAGGTACATGCCCTTGCTGCCCTGTTTAATGACCTACAATACACCCATGCATCGTAGTCACAAGAGGTCAACTAGGTGAGCATCCCGATGCCCAGTTCAACCTACCTTCAATGCCTGACATATCATCCAAGGAGCAGTCTATACTGTTAGATGGACATCAGGCAGTACAGTTTTTGAATACCATAAAAAAAACTTTAGTATGTGTCAACATATTTAGCAAAGTGTGGATCATTTGTATCTGGCAGCCTGGATTTTTAGGATCAGTGCCAAATTGGATGTTAGTGCAATGAGGTTGTTATTGATATACGACATACTGTTTGTTCGGGCACAAGACATTATTTTACCCAAAAAATAAAAGCTATGATTATAACTTCAGAAAAGGGCATGCAAAGACATGAAAATTAACTGGATTATGTAATTGCATGGCCAGGAGCTGGTTGGGCACTTGCTGCTGGAGTGGAGAAAATTCAACTGGGCAAGTTACAAATCCTGCTCCAATCACTATTCTTCACCCAATGCCAAGCCGGTACCAGCTACCAACGTTCTGTGCTCTGCTCCCTCACTCCATAGGAGTTGATTGTAAGTTCAGCAGAGCTGTTTGTAGAAAGACATGCACGGAGCTTGAATAAAGTGATAAGCGAATACATGACAGGGTGGAAAGAAAACCAGGCAGTAGAGGGTTAAATTAGGGGTTGGGGATGAAAGGTCAGGGCTCTAACCTGATTGGTTAGCTGACAGGGTGATGGAGAGGAGCAGGAGAGATAGTAGGTGTCATACTTATGCCGCTGTGGCATTTGGGGTCCTTGAAGAGGGTCTAAAACATGGGGTCTATTGATGAAACGGTGGGACTCATCTCAGGTATGGAGTCTTCCGGTTGGTCTTGTTCAGTTTAGACTGACTGGGTAGTCAAGGTGGTAGGGGTTTGTGGTCAGTTAGGATAGTCCTCAAGGCGGTGTTTGGAAGCTGGGGACAGAACCTAGCTTAATGGTATCACAGACTCCAAAGTTGTGGGAGATGGTGTCCTCAAGGATTTGCAACCATTTCTTCTTTCATCTGGTGTGTTTATGAATGTTTAATGTTTTATTATGGTTTTTGGTTTAATAAAAGGCAGAACCGGCCATATAACCCCAACGCAGTTTTTGGTGTCGTTATTGAAGATAAGGGGGGTGGTGTTGGGACAGAGTTAGGTAATAGGGGTAAGCAGGTGATACCTGAACTACCCTAGTCATGCTCTGCATGTACAATTCAACCTCCCTCCCAGTTCTTATGGCTGTTTCATGCTTTAAAGCAGAATTCCAGTCTCAACTTAACTAGTCCTAAAAATGTCCCGTCATAGCACATATGCTGACTTACCTGTGTAAAAAAGTTCTACAGTATATACTTACTTATTCTCAGCCTATACCAGTCTGACAGTTGCAGGAGAGGAAAGAGAGCACTCAACAATGGCTGGGAATGCCTGGAAGTGGTGAAGTCACCCATAGGCTCCCATGTCTGAGCCGCTGTCTGGGCTCCCTCCTCTCCCCTGTAGCCGCTAGCTAACACAGGGGAGACGGATCATGTGACCAGGCTGGAGTGGGCCTAAAATAGGTAAGTATATACTTCTTTTTACACAGGTTAGTCATCATAGGTGTTAGGAGAGGGGCGGAGACATTTTTAAGACTGCGCAGATTTCAGCTAGAATTCTATTTTAAAGCTGGAGTTAGGCTGATGTATCCATTTAGTTTGAGGTTTAAAGAGACCCTGTTACCAGGCTGACAGCAGGCACAGCTAATGGAGCATGTCCAGGGTGATCATCTATCCATAACTGTGGGAAATCGCTCCATCTGAGATTACATCTGAACACTAGCACAGCTATACACATAAAGCCCATGTTGATGAGCTGGGAGCTAAGCACTAGGCTAGCATGGGACTTCTCATACATCATAAAAACATTGAAACTTAAATCATGGAAGGAGACCCTTTTACAAAGGTAACTAAAACAACACCTGTGAGCATGGGCCTCCAAAACCACACCAGTAATTATTTCAAAGGAGACTATTACCCCGGGGGATGTACAGTATAAGGTTTGAGATTAGGGTCATGAAAGGTAAGAACTTTGAACACTAATGCCCTTGTTATAGTTTACGTTTGTTCCTTTCTTTTTTTTTGTTTTAATGCTTGTTTTAACTTATAATGGACCTATCATTATAATTCACACTGCACGTGAATTGGTAGGGCAAAGACAGCATGAAAGCAAGATAAAATGAACAGCCCATTAAGAGATACAATAAAAGGCAGCCTTTGTTGAAATATTCTTTTTTCAATCCAGGGCCCCCATATTACATCTCTTCTGCCACTAGAGGTCCTCAGTCTGATGTCCAGCATTGTTTAACCCACATGCTCTGAGCCCAGGTTGTCATGGACCTGGACAGTGCAGGAGAAGCTCATCTCTCTGTCACTCTGCTTTCTCCTCGGAATGCTTATTGCAGACACATAAGTTGATTGGCTCCTTGTGCTGTTTTTTCCTCTCTCACTTCAGCCCTACTGTACAGGGACTGCAAGAGGCTGATATCAGATCCAATTCAGCTAATTACACTGCTTGCATCAAAAAAGTACAATAAAATTGTATACTATTGACTATAGTGCTGCATTCATTTGTGGCTTTATATCTACCTAGACTAGAGAATAGCTTTAACAAACCATGCTAATATTTAGAACGACTGAAAAAAAAATACGACCTATTTATTGCTATGATTAGAAAACCTTTTTGCTGAGTTCCGTTACCTAAACCCTAGGCAAAGATCACATGGTTCCTGGCTAGAGGTAACATTATTTACATAAACAAATATCTATTTTAAGCGAATGTTTAAAACACTTCAATTTCCTTTTTAACATCAGATGATGGGTAAACACATGTAGAATTTCATTGGAAAATGATTGATTTCATAACATTCATTCAATTTTCCAATGGTTAGTGGGATCAAATGGATTCAAAGGAGCAGGCTGGAATTTTTTGCTCGAATGAACAGAATTCTAACTGTGAATGTGGTTTTCGTTTGGGAAAAATTGTACATAATTTAATGGAGCCCTTTTAATTAATTTATTTATTTCAGGTTCTTACATAGCGTCGTCAATTTACGCAGTGCTTTACATATACATTGTGCATTCACATCAGTCCCTGGCCTCAAGGAGTTTACAATCTAAGGTCCCTAGCTCATATTTATACATACACATACTAGAGAGTAGCTTAGCTCTGAGGAAGGGGGTACGCCCCCGAAACGCATCAGCTTTTATCCGGCTTTGTGTCTCCACTGCATGTGTTGTCTTCTTATGATGCTGTTTTTGTGAGTATCCATTTTTAAAACTGTTTTAATCCCATTAAACTATCTTTGGTAATGCACTAGGTGCGCGCGCCTTCCTTTGCCTTTGTTTTTTAGTCACTTTTGGACCACCCCATCCGAGGAGGGGCAGCATCCATCTGGTTTTGTGTCCGTTGGCTTTCCGGTTGTGTGCCATCTTGAGGGACCTTAGCGCTGGAAATGACTATTTTTTTCTTGTATGTATACACATATTAGGGTCAATTTAGACAGGATCCAATTAACTTACCAGCATGTCTTTGGTGTGGGAGGAAACCAGAATACTCGGAGGAAACCCACACAGGCACAGGGAGAAGATGCAAACTCCAGGCAGAGAGTGTTGTGGTTGAGATTCCGTCTGGGATTCCTTCCAAATAGCAGGTCTGAAAAAATTTTAAAGTGTTGCTAAACCCAGGACCCTGCATTCACTATATCTGGTCTCCCACAGTACACAGAACATGGAAATGCAATTATTTTAGTAAATATAAACTGCTAAATACCTTTTCTCATCAGCAGTATATAGCAGTTATGTGATTTCTATCAGTGCCTGGTTAAAGCTTGTAGGAGTTTTTATACTGCACTGGCTGCCCAATCAGGATGCAGGACCCCTAACCCTCTGTCTGGACAGTGCCGATTGGCCCTGTTATGATCACTCTCCCAAGAAAAAAGAAAAACTCTCTAGCAATACACACCAAACAGAGCATGTGCAGTCTGAGTCCATAGACTCTGTCTTATCCAGACATGTTTTGGAGTCAGTGGAAGAAGGGGATGATCAGAGAAGACAGGATCAGAAAGCCTTTTTACACAATGCAGAGGATTAACCCCTTAGGTCCCACAGTGAGTATAACAAGCATGCTTTACTGCATATAGACTGATTTTACTGTTGTGGGTTTGGTAACACTTTAAGGGCTTTCAAAGAAAATTAGTTGACTCAATGAAGGCAAGAAAGAATGTTTTGATGAACGATTTCTGTATGAACGTTCTAATGAAATTCCACTCGTATACCCAGCTTTGGACCCCCTAAGGAATTCTGCATAGAATCTTAAATGTCTGTCCTTTATAATAAAACATATCAGATGGTGTCTGTTTTATGCTGGCGGGGGGGGGGGGGGG
>BLSH010419362.1:127710-171034 GCA_018402905.1 Glandirana rugosa
GGGGGGGGGGGGGTGCTGGTACCTTATTTTAATCTATTTTAAACTTTACTGAATGTAGTATGGGTTAAAACAGCAACTTTAAAGTAAGCCATAGATGATGCAATTTCTTTCCGCTCATGCTCGCCTGTAGGACTTTTCCAGAGCCTCTCCAATCCTATGGAACTCCTTACCCTAATCTGCCCTAATCTCCTACTCTGCTTGCTTTTAGACAATCCCTGAAAACCCTCCTTTTCAGGGAAGCCTATCTGGCCAATCCCTAACAACTGTATTTTCATTTTCTCCATCAGCTCATCCCCCACAGTTATTACCTTTAGTATCACTTGACCCTCCCTCTTAGATTGTAAGCTCTAACTAGCATGACCCTCTGATTCCTCTTGTATTTAATTGTATTGTAACTGTGCCATCTGCTCTCATGTTGTAAAGCACTGCGCAAACTGTTGGCGCTATATAAATCCTGTATAATAATAATAAGAAGAAGAAGAAAATTGCTTGATTCCCCCATCAACACAGTCAGTGTTGACAGGGGAATCCCTTCTGCAGCGCTACTCTATTCTGCTGGCAGAACACAATGAATACCACTGCCAGATATAGCCGCAGGCAGTAATCGCATGCAAAAAAAATCAAATAGCTTTGATTCGATGCATCTATGGCCGGCTTTATTCTCATTTAGAAGCCCTTGTGACAATGCAAGAGCATAACTGGGAGACAAGAACAGAACATTGTTACCTTATAATAGGAAGTTCCTGAACAAGGACCATTACAGCAGGATAGCAATGTATTATTTTAATAAAAGCTGCCCAGTCATTGAAAATGATTTTTGAAATGATATTACCATAGTAAAGCTTATGTTAGATTTCAGTGATTGGGTTTGTATAGGTGGGTAGATGGTAAACAAGAGCAGGAACAGGAGAACAGGGAACAGGAGCAGCCCTTACTATTCTCTCCATCATCATTTATTATGAGTCTTCCATTTATGTGCTTATTATAGAAACACCATCCAAGCCCTCTGTTAGCCGCACTGCCTATACAGCATATTTGTGTGTTTGCTGAAAGACAAAACAGCTAACCTTATTGTACCTCAAATAGAACGATGATTATAATGATAGTGCCACAACACAACACACAGGAGCTTCTAAATAATGTTGGACCATGGTTATTTCCGTTACATATACAGTACACACACAAGATACATCTACAATGTACTAATATATTATATAATGTAACATTATAAAAATGCACACATGTATGATGGCAGCTCTATTACCATGTATCACCTATACACTTTTGCTACGGCAATACAACAAAATGATCTGTGCACACGGACTGATGTCCTTTCCGTATGGGAGGTGTACTTTTTACATTTTTTTTTAAATGTCATTAGGTGACATTTTATTCATTTTGATGCACCACAGTTCTGCTGTGGTGTGTAAAGGGTATGAGACATGCAGAAGTTCTTACGCATCTCTATGGTCCATCAGGGTGTGAACGGGGCATCAAGAAAACAACTGTTTTCAATATGCCCTTTTAGAGGCTTGCACCAGGTGCAGAAAAAGGCAAGTGTGTCTGCACATAGTGGATGAGCCCTTAAAGTGGACCTAGTATCAGCTATGGTTCTTCATGCTACGACATGTGAAAGTTATACTCCTACATTATTATCTTTCACAGAGATCACATTACTCCCCCTGACTATGTCTTCATCTGCTTTCTTTTCCACAGGTATAGAACCATCTTTGTCCAGCCACTAACCAAGGTCAGCATCTACCCTAGAATTCTGCATTGCGGGCATATATCCCAGAATGAATACAGCCCTATATGAGAGTACCACTGGCTACAGGTTTTAGCTGCTGCGTATTTCAGCCTGTCATAGATTTTGACGGGCTGCTGGCAGCAGGGCTGGACACTATACCTGTGCATTCCGGGTGCCCAAATACACCGAGATTCAACACACGTGTCAAACCGCCAGTGTGCATGAGGCCTGAAGGAAGGAAGACTAGAGCATCATACACACGATGCGACGGTCGTACAACCGGATGTCTAAAATAGTATGTCGGCTGTTGTGTCTCTAGCATACTGACGTGCACTAAGCAATCGTGCGCTCAAGCCTAACATAGTGACGTGTTACGAGCGTATAACGAGGAAGTTCAGGTAAATGTAATTTGTGAGTTAGGAACGTAGGTTTACACGAACAGACACTTCCAGGCGTTCCTAACTTCTGAGCATGCGTGTTTTGCACATACAACTTTGTTGGCCCACCTTCTCTGTCATACGACTGCTTGTTGTGCAACAAAAGTTTTCTAGTCTGCTCAGCCAACTTCTGTTGTACGGCCATCGCACGTCGGCTGTTCTAATATCGCTTACTAACAGTAGGATGATTGTACAACAAGCTGTTGTATGACCGTTGTACCGTGTGTATGGGCCTTAAGGAAATGCTTCCTCCTGCCTGCAGCAGACTGATGACATCATTTCAGGCTAGGAGGTAACTTGGCTAGTACTCAGGGACTGCTTTTTAGCTAAAATATATATTTTTTTATATTGAGACATGCTGATAATCGATTTAACCAAATCCTGTCCGTGCTTATAGTTGAAAGATGGCTACAGCGCAGGCTTACAATGCAGGGGGGTGCACATGGATGTCCTCCCATGTTTGCGCTGCCTGCATGCCCCTTGTCCTTAAGACTCAGCTGATCACAGATCGGGGTAAAGGGCCAATCACAGCAGCCCTTTACCACATGATCAGCTGTAAGCCAATAACAGCTTATCAAAGGATGTAAACAGAAGCGGTTATTGACTTTTCTCTCCTCATGCTGATGAAGAAAGCCAATAACAGGCTTCTGTAAAAGGGACATCGGTCCCAACATTGCCCAACAGTGCTGCTAATTAGTGCCCACCAGTGCTGCTAATCAGTGCCCACTAGTGCTGCCAATCAGTGTCCACCAGTGCCACCCATCAGTGCCTCAACATCAGTGTCACCTATCAGTGCTGCCTATCAGTGCCACCTACCAGTGTTTATCATTGACCATCAGTGCCCATAAGTGCAGCCTATCAGTGCCCATCAGTGCAGCCTCACCAGCGAACATCAGTGAAGGAGAAAAATTACCTGTTTGCACCATTTTATAAAAAACTATGAAAAAGGTTTTTTTTTTCTACATTTTTGGTGGTTTTTTTGTTTAGCAAAAATCAAAAAACCCAGTTATGAATAAATTCCACCAAAAGAAAGCTCTATTTGTGTGAAAAAATGATAAAAATTTCATATGGTTACGGTGTTGCATGACCGCGAGTGACAGCGCTGAAACCTGAAAATTGGCCTGGGCAAGAAGGGGGTAAAAGTGCCCAGTAGGCAAATGGTTAAGCAGTCTTGCAAAGTAACTTAAAAGGATTTTATTCCATTCAAACAGGGATTTATATAGAAACTGCAAGCCAAGCTTTTGTGGTGCAGCCTTATTGACTCGATGGGCGAGTTTGACAGGCAGAATTTACAAAGCATCACAGATGTGGCATGTGTACAGGTGGGCAGTGAAACTGGCTCAACTGTCTGTTTTTACCATCCCTGGCAGCTGATGTGAAAGAAGCCTTCGACTGACCAATGTAGACAAGGTATCAATGGCATAACAGAAATTCATAGTGCTTAACCAAAGACATCATTGAACATTGCTTTACGAAGTGAAAAGCATAATATCAGTATCACCCTATTCGTTTGTTCTGATAACTTTGTTTTTATGTGGAACATACACCAATGTTTTTATCTTTTCATTTCATGGTTATATGTATTTGTGCCTTGCATTTACCCGAAATATGAAATAAAAAATGAATAATTTCATATAACGTCGTATTACTTTTTTGGTGCAACTGCTAAAAGTCCCATTGGCATCGTCAATATCCATAGAATTCTCTTGTTTCAGGGACTGAGTTCCACCCACATCATTGTACTCTGACCATTCATATAGTATAGTGATACAGGACTGTACTCAGAAATATAGGTAAATTATTGCATACATTTTTGGATGGGTTCATAACTGTCATCTGAGAAAGGTTTAAAATATTTGAACAAGAGATTACAAGCCAAGTGCTCCAGCAAAGGAGATGGACCAAAACCATGCGTCACACTCAGAAAACAATTGGCAGCCCAAAGCCATGACCTCCCCACTCAGACATGGGAATCTCCATTCAGACAAATGCTTGTGCCACAATGAGAAGGTCACCTCTTGGAGGCTAATGCTACTATGAGATGCTCTAAAGTTTCAAATATTAATGGCCTTAGGAAGTATAAAAAGCCAGTGGGTGACTCAACCTTGGAGCGCCCACCCAGCTCAAATATCAGATTTTGTAGAAGTTAAAGTATAACTAAAGGCAAAACTTTTTTTTTTAGTTTAGGATGGAGTGGAGATGGATTAGAGCCCCTGTCATATTGTATTGCTGCCTGTGCCCCCCTTAAGGATATTCACCCTCTCTATTTGTCCAGTTTACCATCATTGAAAGTGAAAGTAAAAAGAAAACCCAGAATTTTGGGTTGTCCCCAGAAAAGTTATAGATCGGAAATCTTACAATGGGGACACTAGTTCTGGCGACCTGGGGGTCCCCAATAAATTCCTTTAATTTGCAGAGATTTCCTCTCACTTCCTGTTTGGGTATGGGACAGGAAGTCAAGGGAAATATCCGCAATGGGACACAGATGGCGAAAAAAAATCTGACGGGTTATAACCGCCTCTATCCAAAATGAAAAAAAAAGTTTTACCGATAATTCTACTTTAATATATACATTTATTATGATGGGGTTGAAGAATGAAGAAACTACAAGTCCCATCGTCCAATGCAGCAGACAGCTTGTGATACTCAATAGACTGCAAGGGCGCTAAAGAGTGCCCTTGTAGTCCACTGACACTTCCTCCAGCTTTCAACCAGAAAGCCCATACAGAGGTACAGGCCAGAAAGCTGGAGGAAGAGTCTATAGAAGCCTGACATTGCCCCCCTGATCCACTGATCACGGGTGCAATGCTCTGCCAGCTCCTGTAGGGAAAAAAATTTGAACAAAAAAAAAAAATGAAAGAAAACTTATCCTTTGACACAGAGCATAGCATGAAGGGCTCCTAAAGCTGCAAATAGATGGACTGAAATTTGGTTCAGCAGGGACTGGCTTTGTTAGGCTGCCTCTTTTCCTCAGAAGTCAATTGTAAAGCCCCGTACGCACAATGCAAATTTTGGAAGGGAATTTTTGATTCACGGCCAATCCTCCAAAATTCTTACCATTAGTGTGCTCCTTTCGACAGCCAATTTTGATTTTTCGGAAGACAAAAGCTGGTTGTGCAGACTAGAAATGTTTTTTCGTATGGCAACTCAACGTCCGATTTTCGTACTAAAAAAATCGTACGATCACAACTACGCATGCTCAGAAAGGAAAAAATACACTTCTGATGTTGAATATGGTCGTAAGAAAATGTTTGTATTGTTAGTACGCTCTTCACTTTCAACATGAGACTATCATCTAACAAAAAATTGACTTTCTGTCGTCCCAAATTCGCATTGTGTGTACGAGGCTTTAGACACAAGACACAGACTGCACTTCAACTTTTTGTTGGGCATCAGCTGCAGCCACTAATCATTGAATTCTGACAGCAGGGGAAGCCGCTGTCAAAATACAGTGCCCCAACATGAGGGGTTCCTCCATCCACCTCGCTTGAGTGGATGGAGAATTTATTTTTTTTTTTCGTTCAGACCACTGGCTAAGCGGAAAAAAAAATGAACCCTGTATGGCCAGCTTTAGCCATATGCAGGCCTGTACTGGCCATCGGGACTACCGGGAGTTTCCCGGTGGGCAGATGGCTCAGTGGGCTGGTCAGAGTGACAGCAGAGGAGAGTGGGCTCATACCCTTGTCCAGCAAGAAACCGCTGACCGCTGTCACTGTGTAGCTGTTTAATAAGAAAACTTCCCCGGGCCCCCTGTGTTCAGCCAGGGGCTGGGGACAGAGCACGGACTATTTTTTCATATTCGGCTTTTGGCCGGTACTATATTATTACACTGGAGCCGGCCGGCAGCGATGTGGCGGATTAATCCGCCTAAAACCGAACATAATGAAATAGTCTGTGCTCTGTCCCCCGGCCCCAGATAAACACAGGGGGCAAAGTTTTCTTTTTAAACAGCTGCTCAGTGGGTAATTTGTTTATTGCTGCACAGGGTTATGGGATTTCCCGCCCGCTCACCGCACCCCCAGGCTCCCAGCTCCAGTCTCCAAAATACCAACTGCAGCAGCCAGGACCTACCTAGAAGAACTGCCCAGACAAGGTACTGGAGTCTGAGGGGGACTAACATTAACAGTCACTGCGTTAATAGGCACTGGCGTGGCTGTATTAATGGGCACTGGCATGGCTGTGTAAATGGGCACTGGCGTGGCTGCGTTGATGGGCACTGGCGTTGCTGCGTTAATGGGCACTGGCGTGGCTGCATTAATGTGCACTGGCGTCGCTGCATTAATGGGCACTGGTGAGGCTGCGCTGATGGGCACTGATCAGGCTGCGTTAATGAGCACTGGTGTGGCTGCGCTGATGGGCACTGGTGAGGCTGCATAAATGGGCACTGGTGAGGCTGCATTAATGGGCACTGGTGAGGCTGCATTAATGGGCACTGGTGAGGCTGCGCTGATGGGCACTGATCAGGCTGTGTTAATGGGCACTGGTGTGGCTGCGCTGATGGGCACTGGTGAGGCTGCATAAATGGGCACTGGTGAGGCTGCATTAATGGGCACTGGTGAGGCTGCATTAATGGGTACAGGTGAGGCTGCATTAATGGCCACTGGTGAGGCTGCATTAATGGGCACTGGTGTGGCTGCATTAATGGGCGCTGGTGTGGCTGCGCTGATGAGCACTGATCAGGCTGCGCTGATGGGCACTGATCAGGCTGCATTAATGGGCACTGGTGAGGCTGCATTAATGGGCGCTGGTGTGGCTGCGCTGATGAGCACTGATCAGGCTGCACTGATGGGCACTGGTGTGGCTGCATTAATGGGCACTGGTGAGGCTGCATTAATGGGCACTGGTGAGGCTGCGCTGATGGGCACTGATCAGGCTGCAATATTGGGCAATGGTGAGGCTATGCTCTGTCCTATGCCCAAAAGTGGAATTTTTTTCCTTTTTTTTTTGCGCAATTGCATATACTTTATATACTGTTTTTGTGTGTGTTTGCAAAATTAAAGTGGGCCGGTCTGGATGAAGTCCAGGGCCAAATTTTGGTCCCAGTCCAGCCCTGGCCATGTGATCAAAAGTCACTTATGTATCTCTACCTTCATCCAACCATTGACTGTTGTCACCCCCCTGTCCATGTGATCTTTGACTCTCCATTGTCCAACCACCCAGCTCTTCTTCTCCAGGCACAGATCATCAGTGAGTCACACATTCTTCTCCCCTCTCTCACTCCTCTGATAACCTCAGGGGGAAACCTCATAGCATTGATGACTTCCTTGATTACAGATTTATCTTGTTTCAACTGTGTTCTCCCCCCTAAAGCTATTTTTCTTCATTAATCCATGCACACAAATCAATCCTGAGTAACTCTTATGTGTGATTCTATTGCATGCCATCTATTTGCAATGGCTCTTTCATCCACTATGACACTGCAAAAGGTTTTTGCCTTATTGAACTTGGTTTCTATTTTATTTGATACATACAGTAATTGCAGTTTTTATCAGTTCTTAATACAGACAGCTTTGCTCATGCTGACAATCCAAAGGATTCAATAGGAACATATACGACATAAGGCTATCATTTCTCTTTCAAGCAAATTACCAACAATTATTCTGCCTTATTCAGTAAGGTTGGCCATATACCCCCCCCCCCCCCCCCCCCACGCTGGGCCATTGTATTCTAACAGCAGCATCCAGTGCTGTCACAATACACTGATCAGTGGCTGCTGCTGATTGGTTGCAGCTGCTGATCAGCCAAAACAGGTTTCAACGTGTTCCTTCATTATAGCAGCCTTTTTCAACCAGGGTGCCTTGCGGTTTCTTCAGGGGTGCCTTGGCAAAATGCCTAAAAATTGCCCCAAAATTGTATGTAAGCTAGAATGTGGATAAAGCAGCCTTTTAGTTACACAAAGCCACAGGTTTTCATTGGGCATTATTACAACCTTCTTGAAGGCACCTTAGCTGAGGTGATGGAGAAAAAACCAGGGAAGAGAAACATTGGAATACTAGTCAGTACCAGTTTGCAAAAGTGTATTTGCTTTGGAGGAATATATCACCTCTAACGTTAGGTGCCCTTGTGTGGATGTTGCTGTGTTATGCAAAACTATTAGAATAGTTTTTATCATTTAGAATGGGGTGAATCGAGACTGTCCATAACTTTTGAAGGGTGCCTCAAGACTGTCCATCATTTTTAAAGGGTGCCTTGAGACTGTCCATAATTTTTAAAGGGTGCCTCAAGACTGTCCATAATTTTTAAAGGGTGCCTCAAGACTGTCCATCATTTTTAAATGGTGCCTTGATACTGTCCATAATTTTTAAAGGGTGCCTTGAGACTGTCCATAATTTTTAAAGGGTGCCTTGAGACTGTCCATCATTTTTAAAGGGTGCCTTGAGACTGTCCATAATTTTTAAAGGGTGCCTTAAGACTGTCCATAATTTTTAAAGGGTGCCTCAAGACTGTCCATAATTTTTAAAGGGTGCCTCGAGACTCTCCATAATTTTTAAAGGGTGCCTTGAGACTGTCCATAATTTTTAAAGGGTGCCTAGACTGAAAAAAGGTTGAGAAACACTGCATTACAGGATGATTAAATAATTGACTTATGTTCAGTAGGGAAGGCCACACTCTGGGGGTTATGTACTAAAAGTGGAGTGCAAAATCTAGTGCAGCTCTGCATAGAAACCAATCAGCTTACAGATTTTTTTTTGTATAGTTGTTTTTTTTTTTGTTTAAAATTACAAACATGTTATACTTACCTGCTCTGTGTGGTGGCTTTGCACAGAGCAGCTCGGATCCTCCTCTACTCTTGTCCCTCTTCTGCTCTCCAGGCCCCTCTCTCTTATTGGGTGCCCCCACAGCAAGCAGCTTGCTATGGGGGCACCCAAGCAAAGTCTCAGCTACCTGTGTCCATTCAGACACGGAGCTGTGGCCTGGCCCCACCTCCTTTCTATTCTCATTGGCTGACTGACTTTGATTGACAGCAGCAGGAGCCAATGGCGCTGCGCTGCTGTCTCAGCCAATGAGGAGGGGAGTCCCGGACGGCCGGGACATTCCTTCAACATCCCTGGAGCTAAAGGGATCTTTCTTTCATATTTTACACCATTAGTGGGCTCCAGGAATGGCCGATTTTTGTACAGCCATCAAACTTGAGTGATCCAGCATGTTGGATTTTTTTGGAAAAACTACATTTCTAATCAATGATGGGAGAATCATGCAAGAACTATAACAGAAAAAGAAATGTGCATGAGTGCTGACCTGAGAAGAAAAGAAAACTGCGGCCACAAAAATAATTTTCTGTAGCAACAAGATGAAATTGAAGGCTTAGTTTATGGGTGCTCAACCTGTGGCCCTCCAGCTGTTGCCAAACTACAATTCTCATCATGCTTCTACCTTTAGGGCCGGTTCACACTTACGCGGCGCAACTTCGCAGCCCGTTCACATCTAGGCGAATTGTCAGGCGACTTGAGTCGCCTGACAATTCGCCTCAATGCTGTGCAATGGAACCGTTCTAATAGGAGCGAATCGCTTCGCTCCGCCTTAGAAAAATGGTGCCTGCACTATTTTCAGAGCGATCTCAGCGCGGCTTACATTGACTTCTATGATAGAAGTCTCCTCACAAGCCGCGTTGAGATCGCCTCGAGCGGGACGACTTGCTTCGCCCTAGCAAGTCGCGCCGCATCGCGCCGCGTAAGTGTGAACCGGCCCTTAGGAGTCATGCTTATAACTATCAGCTTTGCAATGCCTCATTGTAGTTTCGCAACAGCTGGAGGGCCACAGGTTGAGCACCCATGGCTTAGTTGGTCGGATTTTGAAATCAAGGTTGGCACCATCGCATCACAAAACACACAAAATGTATGATTTTTGAAAGAATTCGACAAATGTATGGCTGGCTTTAAAAGCCGATTGGCTACCATGCACAGCTGTACCAGAATTTGCAATCTCCACCTTTAGTAAATCAACCCCACTGATTAAAATTTGGCAGAATTTTGGCTGAATTTTGATCATTGTATGGCCAGCTTAAACTAGAAAAAAAAAGGCAAAGCTTTTTGTTTTCCTTTTGATTACAGTAAGAAAGGTTTAGAACCACTGCTAAGGGTTTTTTCTTTTTGCCCTTCATGTCCCATTGGGGAGATTTCCCTTCACTTCCTGTCCCATAGCCAAAACAGGAAGTGAGAGGAAATCCCTTCAAAATGAGGTAATCCCAGATGTCACCAGTAGTGTCCCCATTGTAAGATTTCACTTCTATTACTGTTCTGGGTACAACCCAAAATTTTCTTTCACTAGTAACTGTAAACATGACAAATAAAGAGTAACACCGACAGTAATAACCTGACAGATGTTTTAATTCTTCTGCAGTCCATCCCAAACAAAAAAATGCCTTTAGTCATATTTTAATTGCCTTTAGTCTTTCCACCATGGGTGGAAGGAAAGAAAATTACTTTTTCCCCCACTAACACAGTCACCGTTGATGGGGAAATCCCTCCCGCAACACGATTGTGTTCTGTTGGCGGGGAGCCATCCCTGCCGGCAGAACACAATGATCACTGTTGGCTGCTATAGCCACCTGCAGTGACTGCATGCAAAAAATCCAACAAGCTGGTTGTACTGAAGTCATTTGATGGATCAACTTCAATACATCCAGCCTGCCCATAGATGGATTTGATCCGTCTCTGGCTGGCTTGAGCATAGCTCATGAGCATGTGAGATGGGCAATACAACAGTGCAGTGCACATTCCTACACCTCTCCTTATATGGTCAGTGGATGGAGAGATTGTATCCACAGACCTAACTGGTTCTAATGTCTGTTGCCAGCATCAGATCCCACATGTAAATGAAGATTTCATGGGCCACTCAAAACCCAATACCACACCAAAGTTACAACAGCTGTAATAAGTCCCTCAAGGCAATTTATATACCAGGGCTTGACAAATTTGCTTTGAATCTAGGAGCCAGCTAAAAAAGTTAGGAGCCAGTTTTTTTAGAGTAGTGTGGGGTTGTAAGCGCCCGGGGTAAGGCAAGTAATTTGCACCCCCTGACCTTAACTTACTCACAGCAGAGCAGCCGGTCAATAACTGTTATAGGCTGGCCAGTAAGAGCGACACTAAAAACCTGTTATAGGGGAAACTCCTTATTATGCCTAATGCATTGTGAGTGTGGCATGTAAAACGCCTTCATCTGCTGCCTAACGGAGCTTAAGGGTGACCATTGGTGGGTGGCAAAAACATGTCTCTACTGCACATTTTTACCACCCAACTGCACATATAAATGAAGCCTTAGTGACGTTTTAAATAAAATACAAAAAAGGATAAAAGAAGTATCCCAGTGCTGCTGATCTTCTGCTGCCTCTTTGCAGCCACTTCCTGTCTACATGTGTGTCCCCCACGGTGACTATTCACTGATCTGGTGGGTTTCCGGTCACCATGAAATACTGGAGCTCAGCTGCACATAAAGAGTGGTAATGGTTGATGGTACCCAGGGCTTTATCACGATTTTGTTGCTTGGAATAAAGATCACGATTCTTGCGGTGTAACATCGTCTTTCACATTATACAAACAAAATGGGCTAACTTTACTGTTTAGTTTTTTATTTATTCATTAAAGTGTATTTTTTCCGGAAAATTGAGTTTGAAAGACCACTGGGCAAATACTGTGTGACGTAAAATATTGCAACAACTGCCATTTTATTCTCTAGGGTCTCTGCTAAAAAAAATATATAATGTTTGGGGGTTCTAAGTCATTTTCTATTAGAAAATACTGGATGTTTACTTGTAAGCCACCAATGTCAGAAAAGCTTTAGTCTTTAAGTGGTTAAACTGACCCCATTTACAGACCGGAGTTCATTCCTTTGATAAAAGAACAAAAAGATACTTTTTTCTACTTAAAGAAAAACAAAAATCCGGGCAGCCTGCCAAGTTTAACAGCTGTTAGATTAAGCAGAGAACGGCTCTTCACTGAATTGGGGACACTGGTTTAAAATAGTGAGGGGGGAGAAGGATCGGCTGCCACTCGCCAGGACGAGGTTTCTGGTCGCCATGGCAACCTGGCGCCTGGGGCTTGTCGAGCCCTGTTATATACACTTATGCAGGCCATACATGGGTCAAATTCCGAACAAATTTTCTTTTAAAAATCAGAAAATGTGTGCATTTTGTGATCCGATGGTGCCACCATTGATTTCGAAATTCGATCAACCAAGCCTTCGATTTCCCCTAATGTTGCTACAAAAAAGAATTCTTTCCAGGTCACAGCTCATGCACATTTCTTTTTCAATTATTTCTCTCGCATGATTCTCCTATCATTGATTAGAAATGAGTTTGTTTTTCCAAACATGCCCAATTACTCAAATTCGATGGCCACACGGAAATCGGCTGTTGCTGCTGCCCACTAATGGCGTGAAATTAAAAAAAAAATCTTAGTTACAATTTTCATCAGAAAATTCTTTTAGGGTTTGACCCATGTGTGGTCTGCTTTAGAGGGATTTTAAAGTGGAACTAAAGCCTTCTATCCTATCTGCTATCTCAGCCTCTATTTGGATCTGCAGTTGTCATGATAATTTGAGCAGCCGGGACTCCATCCACCTGAAAGCCTGAATGATCATTAGAGAGCTGCAGAGGTGTAACTAGAACCTTCAGGGCCCCGGTGCAAGAAACTATGAAGGGCCCCCTGGCCAGGGCCCTTTCCTCTTCCCACTGATCCTGGGGCCCTTTACTCCCATTGCGGGTCCCTTTATTACGGTCCCACCGACTAAACAAATAGTTGAGTACCGAGCCTCCCATTCATTCAGATACTGAAGTATAGTAAGAACTGTTTACTATGCTTCAGTTATGAATGAACCAATTGGTACCAATCACTGACTCTGTCCATTCAGAAAAGGAAGGAGCTGGTAAATGTCAAATTTACTGACCCGTTCCCATCTCAGCTGGCAGGAGAGAGGAGGGGGGAAAACAGCAGCTCTGTGGGGGGGGGGGGGGGGGCAGGGAAGCACACAGGGACCCTGGGAACAGCAGAAGACAAGTAAACTGGACAGGAGAGGCGGCGGGGGCGGTATATATACAGGAACCAATCTTCTCCATTAGGAGGAAAATGGAGGAGATTTGTTCCTCTAAATGCCGCCCCCGCCATCCCTCCTATCCAGCTGTACAAGGGAGGCAACAGGCCCCCTGGAGCATGGGGCCCCGTTGCAATTGCAAACCCTGCAACCCCTATCGTTACGCCCCTGGAGAGCTGACAAAAGTGCACCTGCAACTGTGGCAGTTATCATTAGAGCTATGCCTTGAGTGTAGAATTCATTGTGCATGTGCTAGCATGCAGAAAACAACACTTGTACGTGTGACTAAGGATTTAAAAACCGTTATGGAATATTTATAAGATAAGATTTCTTTGGGGAAACAGTTAAAATGGTTTTAAACCTCAGACATGAAATATGAGCAACAAATATCCCTCTATAGCATGGGTGCTCAACCTGTGGCCCTCCAGATGTTGCGAAACTACAAGTCCCATGAGGCATTGCAAGCTACTGACAGTTACAAGCATGACACCCAAAGGCAGAGGCACGATGGGAGTTGTAGTTTCACAACAGCTGGAGAACACAGGTTGAGCACCCATGCTCTATAGTGTGTACTTGTCTCAATCCAGAGCACTAAGCGTAATTTCTGTCTGCTGCTTTATTCCTCTGCTCTCTGCATTAGTCACTTCTAACACGTTTTCCTGACACCCAGGAAAAAAAAGGAGGGGGGGGGGGAGCTCCAGCACACAGCCTGTGATTGAGAGCCTCAGCTCTGCTTCTGTGTGCTGTGTGAAGGGGGAGGGGGGGGTGTTCCTTCCCTCCAATCAGCTCTCACTGAGCTCTTCAGTGTGTAACTTCAACTCCCTGCCCTCTGCTTTCTGAAAGCTCAGACAATCTTTATAAATTCTGGACTTTAAAAGGATGTAGAGAAGAGAGGGCAGCAGATAAACAGGTACAACTTATGTAGGAGGATCTGTTTCATTTTTTGTGTATTACCTTTTGCCAGTCACTTCAATGGGTATATGTAATGGTTTACAACCATTTTAAATCGGCGGGTTTAGTTCCACTCTTACCTGGCAATGCTTAGTACATAGTGACCCATGCACTCCAGTCGTTTGGTTGTTCCTGAGTGCTGTGTGGGACGGTCTGTCTGCTATAATCATATGAGCAGTACCATCTTGTAATAAGAGGAAATCATGTGAGCAGGTAATGACATTTATTGGGGAGCACAGTACAATACACAGACCCTGAATTCCAGCATCATCTGAATCTTTGACTGGTCAGGGAATTATATTAGCTGCAGATTGAAAGGTCATTTTTAACGATACTAGCCACAGAATAGCTCAAATAACATATACTGTATACAGGGTATCTATCTATATCTGTAGTACTTAGAGTTTTCTGCTATGGCTCTGACAGTTCCTGAGCCATGAAGCCTGGAGGCCCTCCTGCCCTTTATTTACCAATTGTAGAAATGCATCTGACTTTCTCAGCGCTTCAAATGCTTTCTTTGTTAAAGGGCACCTGTCAAAGGAGAAATGCCCTCTCCCACTGACATGCTTTTGATACGTTCCCATTGACTTACAATGGAAGGTGTCTTTTTATGGACTTTTCAAAGCACAGCGCACCTGCAGTGTGAGCAGTTACATTGGATTTGCACCCAGTTCACACGGAATGCAGCTTTGAAATCGCCCTACTTCAGCGTGATTTCAAAGCTGCCGGTCAGTGCGACTTCATGCACAGATGTCTATGCAAGTCGCACATGAAATGGCCAAAAATAGAGCAGGAACCTTTTTCAAATTGGTCGGAGTCTCACCGATCTGAACGGTTCCATAGGCACAAATAGGGTGCAACTTGTTATGCGATTTTAAACAGTCAAATCACATGACAAGTTGCACTGGTGTGAATGGGGGCTTAACAGGGAATAGTTTTCATGTGCTTTTAGCACCCTGGAAAAGCATGGCAAAAGCGCACCAGTGTGAAAGGGTCGGAGGCCGCCATTGCTGACTGCTCCTTCTGCTGGTTGCCTGCCTGTAATGCTGATCTTATTATTTCAAGACCTTGGGCTTGTTCACACTTTTCTGCACTTAGAAATCGCAGGTCTCTGCAAGGGACACAGAAAGCCATTGTTTTCTATGTGCTCTGTTCACACTACAACAAAGCATTTTTCCACGCCGCACCAGAGCTCTCTGTCTGTCTGCTGAGCTGCGGTGCATTGAAATTAAAACGGTAATTTCATAAAAATGCTAATTTCGTAAAACAAAAAAGGTAAACAGTGGTATACCCATTCTATGGCATGTATAAATAGTGGGGGAGGGAAGTGCAATTCTGGGGCAAGGGGTGGGCAGGAGGGGAAGTTGCCCTGGGTGCAGTGCAGCAAAGGGGCAAAAAAAATGGATGCAGGGTGGAACACCCATTCTATGGCATGTATGAATAGTGGGGGACGGGGGGAAATTATGGGACAAGGGGTGGGCAGGAGGGGACGTTGCCCTGGGTGCAGTGAAGCAAAGGGGCAAAACAAATGGATGCAGGGTGGTACACCCATTCTACAGCATGTATGTATAGTGGGGGAGGGAGGCGCAATTATGGCACAAGGAGTAGGGCAGGAGGGGAAGTTGCCCTGGGTGCAGTGAAGCAAAGGGGCAAAACAAATGGATGCAGGGTGGTACACCCATTCTACAGCATGTATGTATAGTGGGGGAGGGAGGCGCAATTATGGGACAAGGGGTGGGCAGGGGGGGGAAGTTGCCCTGGGTTCACTGAAGCAAAGGGGCAAAAAAAATGGATGCAGGGTGGTACACCCATTCAATGGCATGTATGAATAGTGGGGGAGGGAGGCACAGTTCTGGGACAAGGGGTGGGCAGGAGGGGACATTGCCCTGGGTGCAGTGAAGAAAAAGGGCAAAAAAATGGATGCAGGGTGGTACACCCATTCTATGGCATGTATGCATAGTGGGGGAGGGAGGCACAATTCTGGGGCAAGGGGTGGGCAGGAGAGGAAGTTGCCCTGGGTACAGTGAAGCAAAGGGGCAAAACAAATGAATGCAGGGTGGTACACCCATTCTATGGCATGTATGAATAGTGGGAGAGGGAGGCACAATTCTGGCACAAGGGGTGGACGGGGAGGGAGTTGCCCTGGGTGCAGTGAAGCAAAGGGGCAAAACAAATGGATGCAGGGTGATACACCCATTCTACAGCATGTATAAATAGTGGGGGAGAGAGGCGGAATTCTGGGACAAGGGGTGGGCAGAAGGGGATGTTGCCCTGGGTGCAGTGAAGCAATGGGGCAAAAAACGGATGCAGGGTGGTACACCCATTCTATGGCATGTATGAATAGTGGGGGAGGAAGGCACAATTCTGGATACTTGTCCTGGGCATTGGACAACCCTGTCCCAGTACTGCCAGCCACTGTTTACCTGCACAGGCTTAAGCCAGCAGGGACTGACCAAATTTCAATCAATGTATGGGCAGGGTGATTATACAGAGGTTGATCTACCGATCAACTTAAGTGCTGATCAGTGTCATCTGATGGCAGGGAAGCCTCCCCACTGTCAGAATGTAAAAGCTCTATGGGAGGCACTCCCCTGTCCACCTCGAATGTGTGGATGGGGTGGGGGAATTGAATCATTTTCTTTTGTTCGAGCTGCTGGTTGAAGAAAAGTAAATGAATCATGTATGGCCTGTTGTAGCAGATGAAGGTGCCATAGTCGGCAGTGCTGATCAGTGTGGCGGGGAAGTCTCCCCATTGTCAGAATACAGTTGCTAAGTGGGAGGATTTCCCCGTCTACCTCAAATGTGTGGATGGGGGAGTTGAGACATTTGTTTGAAAACATGCAAAAAATGCATGAAGACGCCCATGTTTTTTCCCATTAAATCGTTTTTGATTGGCTAAAAATCATTTTAAAAAAAAGCCTCAGACATCTACAAAAATAAGTAAACGCCTGTGCAAACGTTCCAAACTGCTCAGTGCAAAGGTGACTGCAGCCTTATTGCTGGTAGTTGTAGTTCAGTCTTTGCTCAGGATATGCTATGAAGAGCAAATCCGCATGTCGCACCTTCCTAATAGACAACCATGATTTTATGTCCAGAGCTTCTCATCCACTATTGACATTTGCAAGGACACAGTTAATGGCCCCTATTTGATTTGCTCTACTGAGTCTCAGCCCCTTTATATTTTCTACTGTTATGTCTAATGAGCTCGGGACCTCAGAACATGGCCAGCAGTCATTTGTAACTATCAGAAACAATGGAGCTAGAACAGAAATGACAATCCTAGTATAGATACATGGAGATTAAAGTACATCTAAAAACATTTTTCTTTACATTTTAGATAAGAGTATGAAAGGGTTAATTGTGTCAGAACATGAGCAGCTGCAATGCCAGCTTGTAGGTAGGTGGGAGGGGAGGTAAAACCTGCCAGAGGTTCTAATCCCTAACTGCTCTATCCAAATCTAAAAATAAAAGTGTTCCCATTTTGTCACTGAAACTGATGAGATCAACAATAATTATGCGGGTGAGAAATATCTATGTATTTGTAGATCTCTCTCTCTCAGATTAACCATACATGCTACAATCTGACTGTACAAACTCTGTACAACCAGCCTTGGAATTACCAAACTATGCAACATGAGAACCTACCTAAACAATTCAATTTGTAGCCAATCAGGAAGGCCCTTGCATTATGTTCTTGTTGATAGATCTAGCGGAGATTGCACAATGAGACTGTAAAGCCTCGTACACATGGGATGACGATCGTATACAACAGGTCGTATGAACAACCATTGTATGCGAAATTGATCGTTTGTACGCACGATTAGAACAGCCGACATATGGCGGTCGTACAACGGGAGTTGTATGAGCAAACTAGAAAACTTGGTTGTACCAACAAGCAGTCATACGACCTTTGTATCGTGTGTACAGAGCAGTTGGTACAACAAGTTGTATTGTGCAAAACACGTATGCTCCGAAGTCAGGAACGGCCGGATGCTAATTACATGCACCTGAACGTTCTTTCTTTGGTCGTATGATCGTGTAGTGCAGTCAGTATGCTAGATACAACAGCCAACATATGATTTGAGACGATCGTCCTATACGAGGCTTTACACACGTGGTGAGCTTGAAGCATACATTATACCAGTGGTTCTCAATCCTGTCCCCCAACAGGCCATGCTTGCAGGTTTTCCTTTATCTTGCACAGGTGCTTTAAATCAGAGTCAATGGCTTGGTATATTGGACAGCTATTTTCTCTGAGAGAAATTCCCAAAACATGGCCTGTTGGGGGTACTTGAGGACAGGGTTGAGAACCACTGAATTATACAACCTGATTGGATGGGAATTGGCTCATTTGGGTTGGTCCTCATATTACAAAATTGTGGTAAATTCAAAGGACGTTGTACAATTAGACTGGTGTGTTAAGCCCCGTACACACGGTGCGACGGTCGTATGAAAACAGTCGTACGAACGCTTGTTGTACGATCACCTGACTGTTAGTACACGCAATTAGAACAGCCGGCGTGCGACGGTCGTACAACAGAAGTTGGATGAGCAAACTAGAAAACTTTGGTTGTACAACAAGCTGTCGTACGACTGTTGTACCGCGTGTACAGAGAAGTTGGTCCAACAAGTTGTACGTGCAAAACACGCATGCTCAGAAGTCAGGAACGATCGGAAGTGTCCATTCGTGTAAATCTACGTTCCTATTTCACAAATTACATGCACCTGAACTTCCTGTTTATACGCTCGTAACACATCACTACATTCGGCTTGGTCGTACGATCGCTTAGTGCATGTCAGTATGCGAGATACAACAGCCAACATACAATTTGGGCCGTTCGGTCGTACGACCATTGCACCCTGTGTACGAGGCTGAAATAGCAGCTAGCCTAAGGTTGGTGCAAGAACTGTTGAGATCAACAGTAATTCCACCAGTGAGGCTCAAAATAGTGAGTCTATCTATCTATCTGTCTTACCATCCATCCATCTATCCATCCATTATCTATCTGTTCACTGTGTCTAGCTATTGTACAGTATCTCACAAAAGTGAGTACACCCCTCACATTTTTGTAAATATTTTATTCTATCTTTTCATGTGACAACACTGAAGAAATGACACTTTGCTACAATGTAAAGTAGTGAGTGTACAGCTTGTATAACAGTGTAAATTTGCTGTCCCCTCAAAATAGCTCAACACACAGGCAGTAATGTCTAAACCACTGGCAACAAAAGTGAGTACACCCCTAAGTGAAAATGTCTAAATTGGGCCCAAAGTGTTAATATTTTGTGTGGCCACCATTATTTTCCAGCACTGGCTTAACAGCCTTGGGCATGGACTTCACCAGAGCTTCACAAGTTACCACTGGAGTCCTCTTCCACTCCTCCATGACGACATCACGGAGCTGGGGGATGTTAGAGACCTTGCGCTCCTCCACCTTCCTTTTGAGGATGCCCCTCTGATGCTCAATAGGGTTTAGGTCTGGAGACATGCTTGACCAGTCCATCACCTTTACCCTCAGCTTCTTTAGCAAGGCAGTGGTCATCTTGGAGATGTGTTTGGGGTCATTATCATGTTGGAATACTGCCCTGCAGCCCAGTCTCTGAAGGGAGGGGATCATTCTCTGCTTCAGTATGTCACAGTACATGTTGGCATTCATGGTTCCCTCAGTGAACTGTGTCCTGAGTGGAACCTGTCCTGTTAAACAGCTGTATGGTCTTGGTCACCATGCTGCAGCTCAGTTTCAGGGTCCTGACAATCTTCTTATAGCCTAGGCCATCTTTATGTAGAGCAACAATTCTTTTTTTCAGATCCTCAGAGAGTTCTTTGCCATGAGGTGCCATGTTGAACTTCTAGTGACCAGTATGAGAGAGTGAGAGTGATAACACCAAATTTAACACACCTGCTCCCCATTCACACCTGAGACCTTGTAACACTAATGAGTCACATGACACCGGGGAGGGAAAATGTCTAATTAGGCCCAATTTGGACATTTTCACTTAGGGGTGTACTCACTTTTGTTGCCAGCGGTTTAGACATTATTGGCTGTGTGTTGAGTTATTTTGAGGGGACAGCAAATTTACACTGTTATACAAGCTGTACACTCACTACTTTACATTGTAGCAAAGTGTCATTTCTTTTGTGTTGTCACATGAAAAGATAGAATAAAATATTTACCAAAATGTGAGGGGTGTACTCACTTTTGTGAGATACAGTGTCTTCCTACTGTATCTATCTATCTATTCACCGTGCCTATCTATTGTATCTACCTCCTGTATATATCTATCAATCTATCGATTTACTGTATCAATCTACTGTGTCTACTACCTATCTATCTATCTATCTATCTATCTATCTATCTATCTATCTATCTATCTATCTATCTATCTATCTATCTATCTATCTATCTATCTATCTATCTATCCATCAATCCATCTATCTATCTATCTATCTATCTATCTATCTATCTATCTATCTATCTATCTATCGTATCAATCTACTGTATCAATCTCTACTTCTTCCTATCTTTCTAGCTATCTATCATATAAATCTATTGTACCAATATATTGTATCTATCTATCTATCTATCTATCTATCTATCTATCTATCTATCTATCTACTGTATCAATCTACTTGTTCCTATCTTTCTAGCTATCTATCATATAAATCTATTGTATCAATATATTGTATCTATCTATCTATCTACTGTATCTATCTACTGTATCAATCTACTTGTTCCTATCTATCTATTTACCTATTTATCTATCTATCATATCAATCTACTGTATCAATCTATTGTATCAATCTATTGTATCTATCAATCTACTGTATCTATCTACTGTATCAATCTACTTGTTTCTATCTATCTATCTATCTATCTATCTATCTATCTATCTATCTATCTATCTATCTATCTATCTATCTACTGTATCTATCTACTGTATCAATCTACTTGTTCCTATCTATCTAGCTATCTATCTTATAAATCTATTGTATCTATCCATCTACTGTATCAATCTACTGTATCTATCTATCTCTCTAATATCTATTCATAGTCTTTATCTTACCGTTTGCTGGACCTCAAATAGTTTCTGTGTCCCCAGCGTTTACAAGTGTTGCCATAAATCAGTGTAGTTAAACAAATAAGTGCCATATAACAGTGACTTTAGAGCTGTAGCAGTCATTAAGCAGTATTTACTAACACACATAAAGGAGGAAGAATGGACCATAATAAACACATTACTGGCTAAGCAATAATGATTCCTAACATTTGCTTTATTCATGAAGATCCCGTTTGCTCTAGGTTTAACTATCTGAGCTATGAGGTTTTATGATAACGGACGGTGAGAGGCTGAAAATATGCTGGGTATAAAATTTTGGCCATTTTCAAAATGTTCAAATTCAAGGAATATGCTGCACGCGCATGCGTGGGTAAACACCGATGCAAAGAAGCATCATCATTTACTAGAATACGACCATGTACAGCCATTTACATGTACAGCATGCTTTATGTGTCACCTGTGGATGGGAAAATATCTGGAACTGTACACCCAGCATATTTGAGCCTATCATTGTTGGTGTGCATAAGGCCTAAGGGGCTCTGGCCATTGGTGGAGTATTTCAGTGTCTTACCTGTTTTCCTCCAGTCATCAAAAACAATTTACCATATACTGTATAATCACATGACTGCAGCAATGCTTTCTGATGTGTCACCGGCCTAAGAAGCCAGACTAAAGCAACTATATGGCGGCATGTCCCAACAGGTCTTGGCTCAGAAGACACTCGCTGGCAAACACCTGCAGGCTGAGAACTCACCAAGCTGTCACTACCAGTGTGTGGCTGAAATCTTAATACAAGGCAATTACACTTGAGGATAGGACTGAACTGGTACTGGAAAATTGGCTATAATGTCAGGGCAGATATACATGACTGTGACACCTTATTAAAATGTGGTAATCATTCTAATTCTAGCTGTTAATAAACAAGGATTTTATTTATTTTATTTGCAAACAACCAGGTCCTATGGCTCGGTTCACACCTATGTGTGTTTGCGGGCCGCGTCTGTGTGGCCGTGCCTGCATTTCCGGAAGAAAAAGGTGCATGCACCTATTTCAAAATTAGGCTCACAGAGAATCGCAAGGCCGTTTTGACAATGCGTTTTCCCTGCAGTTCCTGCACCTGCAAATGTGCTGCATTTTTACCTGCGTGGGGGGTGACATTCAGAATGAATGGCAGCCCCACGCGTTTTCTAACATCAGTGCATTTTCAAGGCAGGTAGTTGCTGTTGCGGGAATTGCTGCTATTCCAGCACCCACAGCCACCCGCATAGATGTGAACCGAGTGTCACGTTTTTTCCACCTTAAAGAACATGTTAGTCGGGACATAGTGTAAGTATTAATAATTACAGGTATTTATAAAGCGCTGGTACTTTACATATTAAACATTCTTATCAGTCCCTGCCCTCAAGCAGCTTACAATCTAAGGTCCCTATCTCACATTCACATACACACATACTTGGGTCAATTTAGAAATAAGCCAACTAACCTACCAGCGTCTATTTGGAGTGTGGGAGGAAACCGGAGTACCCTGAGGAAACCCATGCAAACACTGGGAAGACATGCAAACTCCATGTATTCTTAGGCATTTGAACTGAAGAGCCCAGTGCTACAAGGCATAAGTGCTAACCACTAGCTGAATACTATATTTTAGCTGTATAGCTAGTATAATTTGTAGAACAATAGCAGAATACTTCAGATTTATTGCATTAACATTATTTGTACCCAAAAATATCTTACAGCTACGTGCACACCCATTCTATGAAAAAGCCACCATACATATCACTGTACAACTAGGCTCTGTTTAGCAGAGGTAAGCTGACAGATCACATTAGATGGACATATGAATGTCTGAAAAATTCTTATTATTACAATTAATGAATGGCTTTCTGTTATATTAACTACAAAGAATTGTTCCTTGAGTAATGAATGATAATCATAAAAACACATTTAACTTATCTGGTATCTACTCAAAGTAGGACCAGCAGAGCTCAGAGTACAGCTCCTCAGTGGTTATCTAGAAGGTAGACACTAGCTTCATTAAGACATTCTGAAATTAGGAGACTTCAAACATTTATTCTCCAGCTCTGGATGCCATGATTTTGAACAAAATGTCTTAATTAGAACAGTGCAAAAAAACAGGGGCTTGCATTCAGACACTGACAAAAAAAACAAAAAAAAACAGCTTTCAGCATGTTAGAAAGGGTACACTAATTAAAAGCTAATTTCTGGTTGGTGGTTGTGGGTTATTGCCTGTTTTCTAATTAGTCCTAAAATATCTTGAGCACACTGATTTGATTGACAGTACTGATACTGTCTAGTTCCGCCTTTCACTTATTGTCATGGAGAAACATTTTAAAATCATTTTCAGGTCTCAGGGAACCCCTGCCAATAATTACTAACTCCACATAACGGTGGTGGTCAGTCGAAGAATGCTTCCTACACTGGTGGGCAATGAGAAGAACACCCCACTTACAGGTATCTACAAAGGTCAGTGGAAGAATGCTTCCTATATTAGTGGTCAATGAGAAGAACTCCCCACTTACAGGTATCTACAAAGGTAAGTGGAAGAATGCTTCCTATATTAGTGGTCAATGAGAAGAATGCCCCCATTACAGGTATAGAAAGGTCAGTGGAAGAATGCTTCCTATATTAGTGGTCAATGAGAAGAATGCCCCCCCTTGCAGGTATACAAAGGTCAGCGGAAGAATGCTTCCTACATTAGTGGTCAATGAGAAGAATGCCCCACTTGCAGGTATCTACAAAGGTCAGTGGAAGAATGCTTCCTATATTAGTGGTCAATGAGAAGAATGCCCCACTTACAGGTATACAAAGGTCAGTGGAAGAATGCTTCCTACATTAGTGGTCAATGAGAAGAATGCCCCACTTGCAGGTACCTACAAAGGTCAGTGGAAGAATGCTTCCTATATTAGTGGTCAATGAGAAGAATGCCCCCATTACAGGTATAGAAAGGTCAGTGGAAGAATGCTTCCTATATTAGTGGCCAATGAGAAGAATGCCCCACTTGCAGGTATCTACAAAGGTCAGTGGAAGAATGCTTCCTATATTAGTGGTCAATGAAACAAATGGCCCCCTTACAGGTATAGAAAGGTCAGTGGAAGAATGCTTCCTATATTAGTGGTCAATGAGAAGAATGCCCCACTTACAGGTATACAAAGGTCAGTGGAAGAATGATTCCTATATTAGTGGTCAATGAGAAGAATGCCCCACTTGCAGGTATCTACAAAGGTCAGTGGAAGAATGCTTCCTATATTAGTGGTCAATGAGAAGAATGCCCCACTTGCAGGTACCTACAAAGGTCAGTGGAAGAATGCTTCCTATATTAGTGGTCAATGAGAAGAATGCCCCCATTACAGGTATAGAAAGGTCAGTGGAAGAATGCTTCCTATATTAGTGGCCAATGAGAAGAATGCCCCACTTGCAGGTATCTACAAAGGTCAGTGGAAGAATGCTTCCTATATTAGTGGTCAATGAAACAAATGGCCCCCTTACAGGTATAGAAAGGTCAGTGGAAGAATGCTTCCTATATTAGTGGTCAATGAGAAGAATGCCCCACTTACAGGTATCTACAAAGGTCAGTGGAAGAATGCTTCCAATATTAGTGGTCAATGAGAAGAATGCCCCACTTACAGGTATCTACAAAGGTCAGTGGAAGAATGCTTCTTATATTAGTGGTCAATGAGAAGAATGCCTCAATTACAGGTATCTACAAAGGTCAGTGGAAGAATGCTTCCAATATTAGTGGTCAATGAGAAGAATGCCCCACTTACAGGTATCTACAAAGGTCAGTGGAAGAATGCTTCCTATATTAGTGGTCAATGAGAGGAATGCCCCACTTACATGTATCTACAAAGGTCAGTGGAAGAATGCTTCCTACATTAGTGGTCAATGAGAAGAATGTCCCACTTACAGGTATCTACAAAGGTAAGTGGAAGAATGCTTCCTATATTAGTGGTCAATGAGAGGAATGCCCCACTTGCAGGTATCTACAAAGGTCAGTGGAAGAATGATTCCTATATTAGTGGTCAATGAGAAGAATGCCCCACTTACAGGTATAAAAGGTCAGTGGAAGAATGATTCCTATATTAGTGGTCAATGAGAAGAATGCCCCACTTACAGGTATCTACAAAGGTCAGTGGAAGAATGCTTCCTATTTTCGTGGTCAATGAGAAGAATGCCCCACTTACAGGTATACAAAGGTCAGTGGAATATAGTGGTCAATGAGAAGAATGCCCCACTTACAGGTATACAAAGGTCAGTGGAAGAATGCTTCCTATATACGTGGTCAATGATCAGAATGCCCCACGTACAGGTATCTGCAAAGGTCAGTGGAAGAATGCTTCCTATATTAGTGGTCAATGAGAAGAACTCCCCACTTACAGGTATCTACAAAGGTCAGTGGAAAAATACTTCCAATATTAGTGGTCAATGAGAAGAATGCCCCACTTACAGGTATCTACAAAGGTCAGTGGAAGAATGCTTCCTATATTAGTGGTCAATGAGAAGAATGCCCCACTTACAGGTATCTACAAAGGTCAGTGGAAGAATGCTTCCTATATTAGTGCTCAATGAGAAGAATGCCCCACTTACAGGTATCTACAAAGGTCAGTGGAAGAATGATTCCTATATTAGTGGTCAATGAGAAGAATGCCCCACTTACAGGTATACAAAGGTCAGTGGAAGAATGATTCCTATATTAGTGGTCAATGAGAAGAATGCCCCACTTACAGGTATACAAAGGTCCGTGGAAGAATGATTCCTATATTAGTGGTCAATGAGAAGAATGCCCCACTTACAGGTATACAAAGGTCAGTGGAAGAATGATTCCTATATTAGTGGTCAATGAGAAGAATGCCCCACTTACAGGTATCTACAAAGGTAAGTGGAAGAATGCTTCCTATGTTCGTGGTCAATGATCAGAATGCCCCACTTACAGGTAAAGGTCAGTGGAAGAATGATTCCTATATTAGTGGTCAATGAGAAGAATGCCCCACTTACAGGTATACAAAGGTCAGTGGAAGAATGATTCCTATATTAGTGGTCAATGAGAAGAATGCCCCACTTACAGGTATCTGCAAAGGTCAGTGGTGATTGCTCCCTGCTCAAGGAACTGCTAGCAACCTTTGGGTTCAATTGTTAAGGGCTGGTGTAGGATACATAAGCCTGTTATGGCAATGTGAACCCATAAGAACAGTTTGGGACCTACAAAAAAAGATCTTGACCTGCCTGGCTCACTTACTAGCAGAAATCCTGTGACATTTTATGCAGTGACTGATACAATGGCAAGAATTGAAGATTTGGCAAAATAAAATAAAATTCCAGAATGGAGATCATTTTGTGGTCTCAGGCATTACAAGATCAAGGCCTTCAAAGTACTAAGGATATACATGGCTGTTACAGCATGCTTGGACCTTTAGTTCCTCTACAGCTGGAGGCCACACGCTGCTCTTCCGAACCTTCCTCTACAAAGCGTTGACATATTACTTGAGTTCTACAGCTTTTGTTTGGAAAGGCTGAAGATTGCGCTGACCATTGCAATTTAGTTCCAAGCATGTGAATAACATTTCACAAAAACAAAATAGAAAATCTCTTTCATCAATGTCCACCTTTTGCCATTGCCTGTGTTGAAGGATCAGAGTATAAGAGTAGCACTCACCTGAGATCTCTGACTGGGGCACCCCATTGAGGTTAAAGCCCTTGGCACTGTACACCTGTCTCACCGATTCACAGCTCTTGGCTTTGCTCCCTGTATCTCCTGCTACCCAGTGTGCCAAGAAGACCAGTCCAAGAGGCCACCATGAGTATCCACACATCCTCTCCATGTCCTCTGCAGGTGGGCTATGTGTACCAGCCAAGAAATGTCACTGGAAGAGTTGGGAAGCTGGAGCACAGAGGCAAAGGAAACAAGCATGCACAGCCCAGCTGGCAATGTCAGGAAGCCCTCAGATCTGCTCCTACAGGACTTGGAGGTACCTTGTGTATGGAGAGCACACTGACAGCAGCTAGCAAATGTTGTGGGTGCTGAGTGCTGATATCAGGGGCACACAGGAGCCCCAAGATCCATAGAAGACACAATGGGTGAACATGGGCATGCCCAGGATGTGGGCACAGCTGAAGGCCAGGAATGCAGAGTGCTGGGGCACTGCAATGGAATGAAGCTGGAGCCAGGCAGGGGGGACACTTGTGATGAAGGGGTGTAGTCCTTGAATTAGCACTGAATTCCAGCAATCACATCCAATGACCTATTTCTCTATAGAGGTGGCAGCGCTCAGTGCAATGACTTGGGCTCCTTTGTGCAATGTATGTCTACATGATTCTCCCTGCCTGCTGCTGCTCCGGGGGGTCAGTGTGCGGTGTCCTCCTCCATTCTGCCGCTGTGTATGATGAGGAGGGGGTCCCTGTAATCCAGGACAAGGTGATGCCCCTTCTCCCCCCGGTGTATGATGAGGAGGAGAGGGATGCGGCGGCGGCTGCTGCTGCTGCTGCTGCTGCTGCTGTGCGCTGACTGATGCTGCCTGCCGTCCCCGCACCTCCCGTGTAGAATGAAGCTTCAACTCCAGCCGCACACTGCACATTGACAGCCGACAGCCAATCACAGCCCCCGGCACAGCCCCGCTCTAATAGAATACAATTAGCATCCGGATTGGGTGTCAGGGTCAGCCAGGCAAGAGGTGGAGATCTATCTGCTGGGTGTGTGCGAGAGAGAGAGAGAGAGAGAGAGAGAGAGCATTGATGACTACTACACAACTAGACAGCTACGTCCATCTATTCTACACTGACAGGCTACACTGGATCCCCTTCATATAGACAATGCTGGATCCCCTTTATACAGTATATACACTGGATCTCCTTCACATATACAAATACACTAGGTCTGCTCCATTTCCACATTGGAAGATACAGATTACACTAGATCTCCCCATCTTCACATTGGAAGACACTGATTACATTAGATCTCCTCCATCTCCACATTGGAAGAAATAAATTACACTAGATCTCCTCCATCTCCACATTGGAAGAAATAAATTACACTAGATCTCCTCCATCTCCACATTGGAAGAAATAAATTACACTAGATCTCCTCCATTTCCACATTGGAAGATACATATTGCACTAGATCTCCTCCATCTCCACACAGGAAGACACAGTTTACACTAGATCTCCTCCATCTCCACATTGGAAGACATGGATTACACTAGATCTCCTCCATCTCCACATTGGAAGATACAGATTACACTAGATCTCCCCATCTTCACATTGGAAGAAATAAATTACACTAGATCTCCTCCATCTCCACATTGGAAGACACAGATTGCACTAGATCTCCTCAATCTCCACACAGGAAGACACAGTTTACACTAGATCTCCTCCATCTCCACATTGGAAGACATGGATTACACTAGATCTCCTCCATCTCCACATTGGAAGATACAGATTACACTAGATCTCCCCATCTTCACATTGGAAGACACTGATTACATTAGATCTCCTCCATCTCCACATTGGAAGAAATACATTACACTAGATCTCCTCCATCTCCACATTGGAAGAAATAAATTACACTAGATCTCCTCCATCTCCACATTGGAAGACACAGATTGCACTAGATGTCCTCCATCTCCACACAGGAAGACACAGTTTACACTAGATCTCCTCCATCTCCACATTGGAAGACATGGATTACACTAGATCTCCTCCATCTCCACATTGGAAGATACAGATTACACTGGATCTCCTCCATCTCCACACAGGAAGACACAGTTTACACTAGATCTCCTCCATCTCCACATCGGAAGACATAAATTACACTAGATCTCCTCCATCTCCACATTGGAAGACACTGATTACACTAGATCTCCTCTATCTCCACACAGGAAGACACAGTTTACACTAGATCTCCCCATCTTCACATTGGAAGACACTGATTACACTAGATCTCCTGCATCTCCACATTGAAAGACACAGATTACATCAGATCTCCTCCATATCCACAATGGAAGACACAGAGTACACTAGATCTCCTCCATCTCCACATTGGAAGACATCAATTACACCAGATCTCCTCCATGTCCACATTGGAAAACCCAGACTACACTAGATCACCTCCACATTCAAAGACACTGTTTACACTAAATATCCTCCTTCTCCACATTGGAAGACACTGACTACACTAGATCTTCCTGATCTATACTGACAGACACAGATTAAACTAGATCTCTTCCATCTCCACAATGGAAGACACAGACTACACTAGATCTCCTCCATCTCCACATTGGAAGGCATCAATTACACTAGATCTCCACATTGGAAGATACAGATGACACTAGATCTCCCCCATCTCTGCATTGGAAGACACAGACTACACTAGAGCTCCTCCATCTCCAAATTGGAAGACACCAATTACACTAGATCTCCTCCATTTTCACATAGAAAGACATCAATTACACTAGATCTCCTCCATCTCTACATTGGAAGACACAGATTACACTAGATCTCCCCATCTTCACATTGGAAGACACCAATTACACTATATTTCGTCCATCTCCACATTGGAAGACATAGACTACAATAGATCTCCCCATCTCCACATTGAAAGACATCAATTACACTAGATCTCCTCCATTTCCACATTGAAAGACATCAATCACACTACAATTTCTACATTGGAAGACATCAATTACACCAGATCTCCCCCATCTCAAATTGAAAGACACAGATTACACTAGATATCCTGCATCTCCACATTGGAAGACACAGATTACACAAGATCTCCTCCATCTCCACAATGGAAGACACAGACTACACTAAATCTCCTCCATCTCCACATTGGAAGACATCAATTACACCACATCTCTTCCATCTCCACATTGGAAAACCCAGACTACACTAGATCTCCTCCACCTCCACATTGAAATACACAGATTACACTAGATATCCTCCTTCTCCACATTGGAAGACACCGACTACACTAGATCTTCCCCATCTATACTGACAGACACAGATTAAACTAGATCTCTTCCATCTCCACAATGGAAGACACAGACTACACTAGATCTCTTCTATCTCCACATTGGAAGGCATTAGTTACACTAGATCTCCCCCATCTCCGCATTGGAAGATACAGATTACACTAGATCTCCTCCTTCTCCACATTGGAAGACACAGACTACACTAGAGCTCCTCCATCTCCAAACTGGAAGACACCAATTACACTAGATCTCCTCCATTTCCACATTGAAAGACATCAATTACACTAGATTTCCTCCATTTCCACATTGGAAGACATAGACTACACTAGATCTCCCCCATCTCCACATTGGAAGACACAGATTACATTAGATCTCCTCCATCTCCACATTGGAAGACATCAATTACACTAGATCTCCCCCACCTCCACTTTGGAAGACACATATTACGCTAGATCTCCTCCATCTCCACATTGGAAGACTAAAGGCCCATACACAGGGTCGAATTGTTGGCCAACAACGGTCGTCCAACAGCCTGTTGGCCGATAATCTGACCGTTAGTACACAGGTTTCGACAGCCAATTTCCATTTGTTGAATATATGAAGGTAACACTGCAGCGCAAATTAATCCTCAGTGCAAATGGTATACAATATAAAAGTCAAGAATCAAAATGTGCTGATATAAGGAGTATCCAGTGTAGCCCATCACCAAAGACATTTCCAATTGTTGTCCAACAAAAGTTGGCTGACAAGACTAGAAAACTTTTGTTGGCCAACAAGGCATTGGCCGATTGTTGGCTCGTGTGTACAGAAGTTGGCCAACAAAAGCTAGCTGGAAGTGCAAACACGCATGCTGAGAATCCAGGAAGTGTTCAGTCGTGTAAACCTGCGTTCCTAATTCACAAATCACATTCACCGGAACTTCCACTTTATACACTCGTAACACATCACTACATTCGGCTTTCTTGGACGATTACTTGACTACCGCCAGTACGCTAGACAAAACCGCCGACAGCTGATTTGGACAAAAGTTGGACGTGCGGTCGTACGATAATCGGCGCGTGTGTACGAGGCTATGGACTGCACTAGATCTCCTCCATCTCCACATTGGAAGACACAGATTACACTAATTGGTAGACATCAATTACACTAGATCTCCATCTCCACATTGCAAGACACAGATTACACTAGATTTCCTCTATCTCCAGATTGGAAGATACAGACTACACTAAATCCCCCCCATCTATACTGGAAGACACAGATTACACTAGATCTCCTCCATCTCCACATTGGAAGACACAGCCTACACTAGATCTCCCCCATCTATACTGGAAGACACAGATTACATTAGATCCCCTCCATCTCCACATTGGAAGACACGGACTACACTAGATCTACTCTATCTCCACATTGGAAGACAAAGACTACACTAGATCTACTCTATCTCCACATTGGAAGACAAAGACTACACTAGATCTACTCCATCTACACATTCGAAGACACAGATCACACTAGATGTCATTCAAATGTACACTGGAGAACACAGATTACACTAGATTCACATTATATCTACACTGGAAGACACAGATTAATAATGGACAGCATATTGTCTTGAAACATATTTATTACAAATCAGGACAAGAATCTGAGTTGTAATGTATTTATTTATACTTATTGCTTGGTATGGAAATATAACATCAAAGCTGACTCCAGGCACACAACTTTCATTGAAATATGTTCCTCAATATCACCTTTGTATGCATCAAATGTCTTTTCCAACCTTTTAAAACTAGAAACAAAGATCTGGGGCTGCCCGCCCTTTGTGGGCCAACCATCCATGCCCTGCCGTCCTCCCTATCCATACGCCTGGCCCCTTTCAGGATGCTGGGCGCATGAATTCCTATGGCGGGGGGTCTGTTTTTTGAAGCACTGATTAGAGCCAGATGCTCTAATAGGCTTCAAAATAGGGTGGGCTCGGTGGCAAGAGCATCGCGTCTGGTCTGGAGCCCACACAGGTGTGTTGCAACAGCGAATTAATGTTTGCTGCTGCAACACTGATCCTCCTCCCGGCCAACCCGGAAGGGGGTATGATAACCGTCACTCGATTGGCTGACAGTACAGGCGATCCAATTGGACGCCTAGGAGGAGGGGAGGAGATGCATGACGGAAGCAAGGAGAAGAGCCACTGGCCAATGCCCTGATCCCCGCCGCTGCTTGGTGCCCTGATCCCCGTCGCTCCTCGGATGCCCGTCGATGCCCGATCCCCGCCAATGTTGCCGCCTAGAGGGGGTAAATGCCGGTGGATCGCTTGGGGGGGTGGGGGGTTTGAGGTGCCGCGGGGACTGGCTGTTTGCTGACCCCCCAAAGCAAAAACCACCAGCCACCACTGAACAAGAGCATCACTGTGCTGTACATAGCCTGTGCAGATAGAGAGCAAAGCTGCAGAAAGGAGCCACAGACCCTGACAACTACAGACTGGCTGCAGAAAACTACAGGAGGGGGCGGAGACAAGACCAGTCATCCTGTACAAGGAGAGAAAGCATCAGTGACCAGTCTGTATTACACATGACTTGTATTTAGCCAATATTGGCTTATCCTGGATTTTAGCTTTAACTGGCATTATTCAACAAAGCACTATTTTTAAAATTAGGAACCCATAGCAATTAATCAGAATCCATCATGTGCTTGTCTGATTCCAGCACAATGGCAAGGGGTGGGGGAATTACAACAAAACAAACTTCATAGTGGGACCACCCTGGGGTTAAATGCTCAGGCAGTGCTCATGCACATCGACACATTCTGGTGCAATATTCAGTGTGTTTCTGTGGCTGGCAGTCACAGGTGTTGGTGAATAGGGATGGGCGAATGGTTTGTCCCAGAGCATGAGTTCGAGCTGAACATTTGTCTGTTCAGCCATTCGCCAAACACCCCAATTTTCAGGGTATTCACCCCGACGAACACCCTGCGATGAACTGCACTGCAAAGCTTTGCCCAATCAGGGTGCAATGTAAGCTGGTTGTTAAAGAGCAGAAAGCTGGCCGCGGCATCCTTAACAACCAATGAGTCATCAGCTGTCAATGGGTTTCCCCACTGACAGCTGAATAATAATAATAATAATAATAATAATAATAATAAAAAAAGTGCCGGTAAGAGAAATAAAGCAAAAAATGCCGTGGGTTCCCCCCCCCCCCCAGTCCATACCAGACCATGACGTCAGAAGGGGCGGTGCCACCGGGTGATGTAGTTGGGTGGCCCTGCCCCTTGCCTATATAAGAAATATCAAAGTACAGAGGAGGCATACGGCGGGAGGCCTCCCAGGGGGTGAAAGCGTTTTTCATTTTTTTCATTTTTCGGGTCCAGTGGGCGGCATGACTTACAATGGATTTACATTGAAGGACACTATTTTTCTATTTTTTAATAAAAGACTTGTCAAAAACTGCCTCTTGTGTTTATTACTTTTTGAGACTTTTTTGGTGAATAGGTAGGGGTATACTCATACGCATTCACATGGGAGGGGGGGGGGGGGGCAGGATCTGGGGGCCATGTTATTAAAGGGGGCTTCCAGATTCGGATAAGCCCCCCGCCCACAGACCCCAACAATCACAGCCCAGGGTTTTCGGGAAGAGACCCTTGTTCCCATCAACATGGGGACAAGGTGCTTTGGGGTCCCCCCGTCCCAAAGCACCTACCCCCCCATGATGAGGGTATGTGGCCTGGTAAGGTTCAGGAGGCAGGGGGGGCGCTTCGATCCTCCAGGCTGCATGCCCGGTTAAGTGTCTGGTATGGATTTTGGGGGAGACCTCAAGCCGTTTTTTTTTTAATTGTAGCTGGGTGCTGACAATTGTAGCAACAAGTCATTTTAAATGGGATTTGACTTATTTTCTTTAGAAATGTCATTTTTTCTGTAGCATGTTTTATGCATGCTACAGATGTGCCACTTTACACTCACATTAAGGGGCTCCCCCAGGCACTATATTTGAAGGAATTTTTCATTTTTATTGTTGCAGTTTAAGCATATTTAAAATCACTGCTCCTGAAAAAAAAAAAAAATTAAATTTTTTTTCTTTTTATTTATACATGTCCCCCAGGGCAACACCCAGACCCCTTTTATGGCCAATTACTTGCATATGGGCCTTCAAAATGGGCACTTTTGATGTTTCCTGTTCGGCTCCAATAGATTTCAATGGGGTTCGCCATTCAGGTTAGAACATTTCCCCTGTTTGGGAGATCTGCTGCAAACCAAACAGAGGGTATTCAGCCCATCCCTATTGCCAAGCAACCACCTGTACAAATCAATGACAGCTGTATGCTGGTATTCACACATCAGGTTCCACATGCACAAGGTTGAATGTGTACCCCTGGACACAGACAGCTGATTTGTACAGGTGGCTGTACACAAGTGCCTGTGATTTCCGGGCAAAGAAATGGTGTGCGCAGAGGCGACTCTAGGCTTTGTGAGGCCTTAGGCAAAACCTATACATGAGTCCCTACTCACGCCCATAATGGGAAAAATAATTCAAGCGATACAAAAATTAACTTTATAAATTGCATATATTAAGAGCTTTAAAGTGCTGGTGTCAGTACTCTCTATCTCGGTAATGGTGTCAGTGTCAAATTAGGCGGTGGCAAGGCCCCTGTGAGTGTGAGGCCTTAGGCGACCGCCTAATTTGCCTAATTAGAGAGCCGCCTCTGGGTGTGTGCCAGAATGGGCCCAGGTATATGAGCTCCAGCTCTAGGGGATGAGGAATGAGCTGTAAAACGTACCTTACTCCTCGCCCCAGCAATCTCCAGTGCTCTCCTTCACTCTGAGTTGAGGGCAGTCCCTTGCCATCCTTGCACATATTAGAGAAGAGGCTTTAAGGGACCAGTCGAAAAGATGGAAGGAGCTTGCTAGAGCAAGGTGTAGGGTAAGTGTTACGCCTTATTGCTCTACACCAAGCCTTGTACACACGGTGCGACGGTCGTATGACCGAACGGCCCAAATTGTATGTTGGCTGTTGTGTCTCGCGTACTGACATGCACTAAGCGATCGTACTACCAAGCCGAACGTAGTGACGTGTTACGAGCGTATAAAGAGGAAGTTCAGGTGCATGTGATTTGTAAAGTAGGAACGTAGGTTTACACGAACGGACACTTCCGAGCGTTCCTGACTTCTGAGCATGCGTGTTTTGCAGAGTAAAACTTGTTGGACCAACTTCTCTGTACACACGATACAACGGTCATACGGCCGCTTGTTGGTACAGCCAAAGTTTTCTAGTCTGCTCATCCAACTTCTGTTGTACATCCGTCGTACGTCGGCTGTTCTAACCGCGCGTACTAATGGTCGGATGATCGCACACCAAGCGGTCGTACGACCGTTTTCATACGACCGTCGCACCGGCCTTTAGAGTTAACAAGCATTCAACCCTTGTACTGCAGGGAGGTTCATTGCAAAACTGTTTTTTTTTTAATTCCCATAGTTGTGCTTTAACAAAGGGAAGCACATCCTATTTTTTGGAAATACCAGTGTATTTACTGAGCACCAAATAAAATAAAAATAATAATAATATTAATGGTTTAATAATAAGATCTCTTTATTGACAAATAATACTAATAACAATAATATTAATCGTAATGGTTAAAGAATAAGAACCTTTTATTTTTTATTATTATTAATAATAATAATAATAATAGTTTAAAGTGGTTGTCTACCCATTTTCTTTACTTTTACCTACAGGTAAGCCTAGAATAAGGCTTTCCTGTAGGTAAGATTAATATCTTCTAAACCTGTACGGTTTAGAAGATATTCCCTTTCTAATTCAATGTGGCGTTACGGCGCATGCACCGTGTATGTCCCGGCATTAGTTCCGGACCTTGCCGGGAAAAACGGGTCCCGCCAGTCACAGCGCCGGAGCCGCGTACCCGGAAGCAAGATCTGTGGGAAGATGTCCGCTCCCACAGAGGGGACCGAGCAGCCCGGTCGGATCTTCATTTCAAGGTGAGTATTTCATAATGAGCTAGTATGAGGTGCATACTAGCTCATTATGCTATTGTCTTGCAGGTTTTTTTTTAGTTTTTTTTAGGGTAGACAACCGCTTTAAGAATAAAAGTTCTTTATTGAAAAAGAATATTAATAGTTTAAAAATAAGACATTTTTATTAAATAATAATGGTATAAGAATAAAACGGTTTATTGGATAATAATAAGAAGAATCATAATAATGGTTTAGGGATAAAAACTCTGCATTGAATACACCTAGCAGCACTAGGGACGTTGGTTCAAATCCCAAGTTTGCGTGCCCTCCTTGCTCTTGCATGGGTTTCCTTTAGGTACTCCGGTTTCCTAACACACTCCAAAGATATGCTGGTAGGTTAATTGCCTCCTCTCTGAATTGGCCCTAGTATGTGTATGTATGAATGTGAGCTACAGACCTTAGATTGTAAGCTCCTTTAGATCAGGGACTGATGTGAATGTTCAATATATAAAAAAATACTGATTATTTGGATAGTTTAGGAAGGTCCTTATATTTCATAGATTTGGTAAAGCTAAAGTGGATTGTACAAAGATTGTATGATCAGCTCTTAAAGTGGTTGTAAAGGCACTACAACCACTTTAACCTACAGGTAAACCTATATTAAGACTTACCTGTAGGTACCCTGCATATCTCTTAAACCTGCACGGTTCAGGAGATATGCAGTGTTCTGCATGTGCCGACGTCATTTCGGCACATGCGCAGTGAAGAAACAGCATCCGTGCGCGGGAGTGACGTCAGACGGCTCCGGCCAATCATAGCGCCGGAGTCCACGGCACTCGGAAGGAAGAGACACAGGCATGGATGCGGCCTGGAGCGAGGACATCACTGATTTTCTCTGCTGGTAAGTGATTCTTAGTTCCTTTGTTATCAGCATGAGTCACTTCTAGGAAGTTTTCCCGACACATGAGATAAATTTGTGTCCGGGAGGGAGCTCAGCACACAGCTTGTCTATTGAAAGCACAGTTCTTCTGCCGTATGGAGGGGGGGGGGGGCGGGGTGCCCTTTCCTCCAATCAGCTCTCACACACTGTAACTGCAGCCTCTCTGCCCCCTCCTCTGTGCTCCTGACAGATGAAGAAAGATTTTAAAGTGATTGTAAAGATTCAGCTTTTTTTAAAAATAATAAACCTCATACTTACCTCCTCTGTGCAAGGGTTTTGCATAGTGCGACCCCCGATCCTCCTCATCTGGGGTCCCCCAGCATTGCTCCTGGCTCCTGCCCACATCGAGTAACGCGCCAAAGAAGAGCTTTCCCTGGGGTCACTCGTATGGGCGCGCTCCCGAGTCCTGCTTCTGGGTCCCTTGACACAGATAGCAGGACTCAGCCCCGCTCCGACTCCCATGTCATTAGAATTGATTGACAGCAGCGAGAGCCAATGGCTGCGCTGCTATCAATCTATCCAATCAGGACCCGAGACAGTGGCTGGATCGGCTGTGCTCGTCTCCGGCGTGGGAATGATCAGGCTCAGGTAAGTAAATGGGGGCTCTGGGGGCAGCTGCACAACAAAAGGTTTTTCACATGAATGCATAGAATGTGAAAACTGCAAGGGCTTACAACCCCTTTGACACAAAACTGCCTTTTTGAAAAGGTGTAGGGATGAGAAGACTGCAGATAAACAAGTAAAACGTATGTAGGAGGATTTGTTTCATCTCTGTGTATCATCTGAGGCTATTCACTTCACTGGGCATATGTGAGGGTTTACAACCATTTTAAGCTCTCTATTTATGGATTAAAGTCTGGCTGGTTCAGCAGGGACCAGCTGAATTTTGATCAATGTACGGGCAGGGAGGTTGTACATAAGTCGATCTAATGATCAGTCGGTCAGAATACAATAGTTCAGCAGGGAGGATTCCCCCGTCCACATCAAATGTGCGAATGAACAAATCGAGTCAGTTTTTTTCATTCAACCCGTTGGTTAACCCCCCTGGCGGTATTCCCGAGTGTGGCTCGGGGAGAATTTTCTGTGCCAAGAGCGGTAACCCCGAGCCACACTCGGGATTGCATCGCTGGATCCAGGCAGAGTTACTTACTTTGTCCCCTGGATCCAGCGATGTCCCCCGCCGTGTCTGCAGGCTGTGTCCTCCGCCCGATGCCTCTGTGTGCTGGGCTCCGTTCCCTGCGAGCGTTGCGTCGCATGGGGGCGGAGACCAGCGGAAAATTCAAAAACTGAAACAATCTGTAAGATTACATTACTGTATGAAATCATTTCACATCCCCTTTGTCCCTAGTGGTTTACCCAGTGCCCTGCATGCACTTTTATATTATATATGTCATTCTTTCTGCCTGGAAACATGAGAATGTCCATGGCAACCAAAAAGTGTCCCTTTACGCCAAAAGTGTTTTTTGATCAGCTAGAATACAGCGATAGTAAATAAGAATCATTTGCAGAATTGAGTGATACTGATTTTTGGGGAAATTTATCATCAGACACTGAAAGTGACGACAGCGACAATTCTGCAACTGAGCAAATTTCAGTGTTTTTGGTTTGATTACATTATTGAATAAATGTTAGTATTATTATATTATTATTTTTGATAATTATTTATAGTTATTTATCATATTATAATTTATGATTTTGTGTTTCAAACTTTATCATACCCGGGATGTCTACTAGACTCTTGTTTGGACAGATTTAAGTGAGTTATTCCTAAGAATTACAGGCCTACAATATAAAAACGCCAAATTTCTATGCAAAACAATGTACTGCTTTTAGACGCAAAAATCTGAAATAATCATACCGCCAGGGAGGTTAAAGCATAACTTCCCCCTTTCAAGTTCTGCTTTAACAATGAACACAGGTATAACTTACTAACATATACTTTGCATTGTGAACATACATGTCTTAAAATGTTGTCCTCAGTGTCTCAAAATGTTGAGGCCAGGGTAAGCCAGGAAACTAGCATTTTCGCAAGAAGGCCACCAATGGCAGTCTCCATATTTCCCTCTGTACAGTTTTCCATGAAGTAGGTTCTCTGACCCACTCAGTGCTGCCTCTCATTTATGAAAAGCAAGACTTAAAGGCTATATAAAGGTTTTTTTTTTAAAAGCAAATATGTTATACTTACCTCTTCTGTGCAGCAGTTTTGAACAGAGTGGCCCCGATCCTCCTCTTCTGGGGTCCCTCAGCAGCACTCCTCTCCACACCGAGTGCCCCGACAGAGAATCGCTCTCCCTCGGGGCACGCGTGTGGGCACACTCCCGTGTCCTGCTGCTGCGTCCATTGACACAGACACCAGGACTCGGCTCCACCCCCCCCCCACGTCATTCGATTTAATTGACAGTAGTGGGAGCCAATGGCTGCGCTGCCATCAATCTATGCAATGAGGACCCAAGACAGCGGCTGGAGCGGGTGTGCTCGTCCCTGCCACTGAAGCGATCGGTCTCAGGTAAGTAAAAGGGGGGCTCTGTGGGGCTGGTGCACTACAGGAGGTTTTTTACCTTAATGCACAGAATGCATCAAGACGAAAAACCTCAAGGGTTTACAACCTGTTTAAGGCAATCAGCCCCCAGATAGAGTACAGCGGTGTCACAGTCCCGAATGATCGGAGTGCCCATAGTACTGTGTATGCATCATTTTGTGCTGATTTTTTTTTCATATATCTATACATTAGGGAACACCATTGTTACACTTATGCATGTTTCTTTGTTGAGTTATGAAGTTGTGCTAATGGGAGTATAAAGATTTATGGGCGAATTAGCGTTATTATTCTAGCGTAACAACTTTATTATTTGCAGAACAATGGGATGGATGATAGATGTTTTTGAGCAAACAATTGTTTATAACCACATAAAAGCATCTTATATTTATTCATAATGTGTAAAGGCTTATATATATAATATAATCATTTTGTATGTGGATTTTAGATGTTTGTTGATTCATAGGATACATTTTAAATGTTACTAATATAATATAAAAATCTTAAAGGCATAGTTCACCTTTACCAAAAGAATGCCTGTGCAGATAAAGGACATATGCAGATGAAAACAAGCTATGCAGCTTTGACCAAAACTGAATCCTGACTGGAAAACTCCTAAGAGAGGCAACTATTACTATTACTATTCACCTTCGCTGGAGTGAGTCTTTTCTCTGATTCCTCTCTCCTGATGCAGTTTTAGAAGCACGTGATTAGAGCACTGTGCCCCAAGCCCACCCAGTTGTGTGACAATAGAGAATTAATATTCACTGTTGTCTTCCCGATTCTCCTCCCGGGCCAATCAGGAAGTGGGTCCTGAGACCTGACACCTGATTGGCCAAGAGGAGAAGCAATCCTATTGGCCGCCAAGGAGGAGTAGCGTGGAGACGCGGGGAAGCCGCTGAAGCTGAGGAGGAGGAGATGCAGGGGGAAGCTGCCACCCAAAGGAAGCGCTGCCCATGACCTAGATGGGATAAGTGCGGGGCAGGTGACCGACCGGGGAAAGGGGGGTGGATTGTTTTGTTGGTGGCTGGTGGTAAATTTCTTTGGGAAGGGGACAGCAAACAATTCATGCCCCCCCCAGTTGGTCGGTCACCAGCCCTGCAATTATCCCATCTAGGTCACTGGCATCGCTTCCTCTGGGCGGTGGCTTTATCCTGCTTCTCCTCCTCCTCAGCTTCAGCAGCTTCCCCTGCATCACCTTCCTCCTCCTTCTTGGCGGCCAATAGGATCGCTTCTCCTCTAGGCCAATCGGGTGTCAGGTCTCTAGACCTGCTTCCTGATTGACCGGGAGGAGAATATTAATTCTCTATTGTCACACAACTGGGTGTGCTTGGGGCGCAGTGCTCTCATCATGTGCTTCTAAACCCCCCATTGGATTCCATGCTTTCGGCGCCCTTCATGTTGATTGATTAGGGGCCAGGCGCATGGATTAAGGGCTCAGGCTTCATGAGGTATCTAAATGGGCTACACCCAGGGCACCTGTTAAAAATCATGGGGCCCCATACAGCCTTCCTGACAGGACCCCCAACTCCGCCTACACCCCCCACCCTCCCTCCCCTTCCCAGGGTGCAGAAGAACAGCAGCACTGACTTTATCTGCCTATACCACAAATTTTTTTTTAAAAAAATGTCTCCTCTGCTGCCACTTCCTGGCCCCTTTATTGACCTGATGGGGCCCAGGAAAATGTAAGTTAAGCCCTGGTAAGCAAGTAGGAGCAGTGGTGTGTACAGTAAAATCAATTTATGAATAATGAAGCTGCCCTGGGCCCCCTTATTTAGCTGATGGGGCCTGGGCCCAGTACAACAGGACTGGTTGTACTGCTTTATCAGCGGCCCTGCCTAGACCTATAGCAAAGGCATGATTCTACGTTAGTCAAAGCTGCCCAGTTTATTTTTATCAATAGACACCCATTATCTGCATAGGCAGTTTTTGGTAAAGGTGAACTAATACTTTAATTTTAATTTAATTACAAGATTGTATGATAGTTTGTATTGCCCTAATAAGATTGGTGAATGGAAACAGAGACAATGAAACTGAACAGAAATTGAGTGGTAGAGCTAGTAAGAGTTCTTTGACTAAAACATATTCCTTTTGACGCCACTGACATTGTTCCTGAGGATGTCCAGAAGTGATGAAACACATAGGATGAAGTCATGCTCATTTGGTGTTCTCTTCGTATCGGGCGCATTAGTTAACCACTTCAGCCCCAGAAGGATTTACCCCCTTCCTGACCAGAGCACGTTTGCGATTCGGCACTGCATCGCTTTAACTAACAATTTCGTGGTCGTGCGATGTTGTACCCAAACAAAATGTATGTCTTTTTTTCCCACAAATAGAGCTTTCTTTTGGTGGTATTTTATCACCTCTGCGTTGTTTTACTTTTTGTGCTATAAACAAAAAAAGCAACAATTTTGAAAAAAAAAATAAAACTTTTTTTTACTATTTGCTATAATGGATATCCAAATATATATATATACAAACAAATGTATACATCAGTTCAGGCCAATATATATTCTTCTATATATTTTTGGTAAAACAATTCACAATAAGCGTATATTGATTGGTTTGCGCAAAAGTTATCGCGTCTACAAAATAGGGGGTAGATTTATGGCATTTTTATAATTTTTTTTTTTTTACTATTAATGGCGGCAATCTGTGATTTTTAGCGGGACTGAGATTTTGTGGCGGACAGATCGGACACTTTTTTGGGACCAATGACTTTTATACAGCGATCAGAGCTAAAAATAGCCATTGATTACTGTATACAGTAAGTGTCATTGGCAGAGAAGGGGTTAAAGAGGAAGCAAACCCTGATGGGGTTTACTTCCTCTATATTCCCCTGCAATGTAAAAGCATAATGGGCTCCTATGCATCGCATAGGAGCCCATTCTGTGTCACTTACCTGCAAACAAAGCCTGCAATGTCCAACGCTTTCCCCTGTACAGGCCGCATTCATGTTCAGCCCCTCTTCCTTCCGGGGCCACGATCTCCGGCTCTGTGACTGTCCAGAGTCACATGACGTCACTCCCGCTCATGCGCGTGGGAGCCGCCAGGCACAGCGGGCCGCTTATTCATTGCACATGTGCCGAATAATGTCGGCAATGCAAGTACACTGTATATTTCCTAAACTGTGCAAGTTTAGGAGATATGCAGGGAACCTACAGGTAAGCCTTATTATAGACTTACCTGTAGATTAAAGTGGTTGTCACCGGTTGACAACCACTTTAATGCTGGTGATTAGTGTTGAGTGAACCGGACTGTAACGTTCGGGTCCGTACCGAACTTTTGGGTGTCCGTGGCACGGACCCGGACCCGGACATTTCAAAAATCGTTCGGGTTCGGTCCGGGGTTCTGCTATTTTACTCCACGTGTTGAGAAGCTGCAGGGCAGCCAATCAACAAGCGTTTCACTGGTTTGCCCTTAGAAGCCATCACAGCCATGCCTACTAATGGCATGGCTGTGATTGGCCAGTGCATCATGTGACCCAGCCTCTTTATAAGCTGGAGTCACAGTGCTGCAGTCACATGCTCCTTGGGTTAGTGTAGGGAAAGGAAGCTGAAAGCTTGAGGGACAGATTTGAGACATTTTAAGACCTGATCCTGCATCCTGAGATAGATTACTTTACTACTGCTGTCTGTGCTGTTTCTCTGAGGACAGATAGCAGAAATTAGAGATTTCACATACCGCTGCTT